>ML819338.1:35253-72410 GCA_009831015.1 Picea engelmannii
TATCATACTCAATCACCATGAAAGACCCCTACAACCCATAAAGCATGCCCTCATTTGGAGATATTTCAACTATGAGTGGTTTACCAAGGAACATTATCATGTTTTTAGTAAGACTGATTGGTATTTGGGTTCTCTCCATTGTTTGTTGGATACAACATTATTCACAACCAAACGTATAGGATTGAAAGGGCACATTACCAATCATTTTCTTACTTCATGGTGCATATGAATTCTTGCATAACATCATGGAAAAAGAATTGTGTAGATACATGACGTCATAGCAGACATCATTTGATTTTGTCGATATGGGTTTGCAATGTCATTCTCAATCACTGTTGGGAGTTTTTTTGTGTGTACATGCAATGTATTTCACATATTGATTGAAACATAAATCCCATCTCAATTGACAGTGCATCGTGCATGTAGGCTACAAATACATACCCACCTGCTAGTGTTTCCTTCATTACACTACTCTGAATATCTATTTCTCCAATCGGATCAAGACGAAACAAATGAGTGTAGGTTGAAACAAGATACAAGTAAAATGTAAAAATGAATGGTTCTACAACGAACCTGGATCCATAGTCATCCTGCAATTTGGGGAATTCCCTATGCCAAAGCTAAGGCCAGGCCAGATTTTAGTTAAAATCCAAGTTGTCTCTCTCAATCTCGTTGACTTTAAGAGACAAGAAGGCATTTTCAAAAGTGTTGATTCCTATTTTTTGATATTCACATTTTTTGTTGTTTTTTTGAACTCAAGCTTCTTCTCATTTTATGGGATAGAATTCCCTTCCACAATTTGGGGTATTGAGATTTATCTTAACCTAGATTTCAAATATGCATAGCTATAGAATACAATCTTAGGGTTTAATAAATATGAGAATAAATGGTTTATGATAATATGTTTCATTATTATTATTATTATTATTATTATTATCATCATCATTTAACCAATAATAAATGTGAGGTTAAATGAGTTTATGATAAAAAAAAATATTATTATTTAATGAATAGAAGATTTTTTGTTCCAATCTCTTAGGGATTTTAATTTATTCATAATGGACATTTTGTGGTGCATTAGGTTTGATGTTTCAACTTTCATTCCTTGATGTTGTTGATTAAATATTGTCAGATTACTAGTGTGAGAGTTTAGTTACAATGGATGGTTTATGGCATCTCATGATTTGATTTTTTTTTAATTATTTAGTTAAGAGAAAAAGATTAAGGTGATGTAAGATTAAATGGGTTAGTGAAGATCCATATTAATCCTGGATCTATTAAGCACTGAGAGGGATCAAATATATCAATGTGTGAACATTTTTTAAAGTTCAAAACATGAGGAAAGGTTTGCAATCTAGAAATTTGATCCCTCTCTACGCTTGATAAATCTAGGGTTAAAATGTCTAGATTAGTTTCAGTCATGGGACATCAAGACAACAAATGGCCAACTTAGGCTTACTTCCCTTGAACATATAGCACAACATAATGATGACCTGGTAGAATTAAATCAAGAGCAACACTAATATAGCAACAATGGATGAGGCATTGAATCATTCTCCATAGTGACTAGAAGAGTAACCTGTCGGAGGAGTATATGACTCATACTGATATTACATCTCCTAGGAAACTTATAACCCAATTGTAAGATAATGACACAAATAGGTGCCATGTTCAAGGGAGACTTGATTGACGACTACCACTTTTGAAAAAATATAGATCAATGGTAAAAAAAATAACCTTCACTCTTTTTTTTCTCCAAGTGTCTCTTGCATGGTTTTACAAGCACGAAAGAGATATAAAATATTGCTCAATAATCTATTTTTCATATAGTTATTTTATTTTGGAAAAGAGTTAAAAGTTTACTCGATCATGTGTCTTTTTCATGGCTTAATGAGCACAAAAAATTTCAAAAGTGAGCTTCTATGTTCCATGCACGTGGAACTGACCTAGGAAAAATGAGTGTAGCTAGGTATTGGAAAGTGATGTCCACTAATGGAAATTGTTCTCTCCATCAGCATAATCTCACAAAATGGAGGCAAACTAATGAAAAAGGCAAGAGATAAAGTGTGACTATAGTGGATGTCAGTGGGATCAAAGTAAACAACACAACAATAGGCACTAAGACATACGCAACAAATACATATGCGACCATAAAGTAAAATAAAATGACAAGAACCCCCTCGGGATATGGAGAAAAAATAGATGAATAAATAAGAATGAGGCTCAACTTTAAGTCATGGCGGGTCTAAAGGAGGTTTTTTTGTGCCTATAATAAGTTGCAGAATGAGAACTAAATGGAAATAATGGTGCTAACTAGGGCACCCATGAAGGGTAGGAACTACCATACAAGTTATGACATGCAAAAGAGAATGGCTAATGTTGCATCCTGACGGGATCGAACCTAAGGCTTTGTGATGACAGAATGAACGGTTAATAATGCAAGATGTTATTGCAAGGAAAAAACTATCCCTATATGCCAATTTGAGACATCTACCCCAAGTTTAGTAGATGTTTCCAAAACACTGAATAGGGTGACTAAAGTCCTGAAAAAATGTCAAAACTAGACCTTTTTTCAAAATTATGCTTTAGAAACTCAAAAATAATTACAAAAATGCTCGAAAATAGAAATAACTAGAAGGAACTAGTGTGAAAAATGTTTTTTCTAAGCTAAAAAGGTAGAAAATGCCTTTTTATGATAAAAAAAAATAGCCTATTTTCACATTTATATTGGGTGAAATTGGAAAGTTTAGTGAAAACACTCCTACCTCTTAAATATTTTGGAGCGGATTGAACAAGATTCATGTGGCATAATTTGAAATCATTTATTCCAAGTAATTCCTTAGATCCTTAATTGGTTGCATTTTTTAATATTTTGGGTGATTGTAGAATTTTTGGGAGACCCCGAAAGACCTCAGGTTGTGCACTTGTGTGTTGGCTATGGTTGGGTTTCAACCAGTTGTGTGTTACCAATAAGGAAACCCATGATTGGTTGCACCTGTCACCACAATAAGGAGAGACTGTGCACCAAAAATTCAGATCTAGCTCAGTTTCTTCAAAAAAATTGGATTTTTTCTTATGGAAGATTGTTGGATTTTGTAGGTTATTCTCCCACAATGATTGAGTGGAAATATCATGATCATGATAATGATGACTTAGAAGCATTGTGATATCAACACACATTGCCAAGTTTAGTAGATTCTAGACCATTGAATTTCTTCATATTGAAAAACATGGTAGCTCAACCTACCTTATTGGAGATGTTGGTGAGGTTTTGGAGACCCAACCAACAATGCTTCAAAGTGGGTGGTAATCAACTGACTATTGAGGTATATGATATCTACTTAATTATTGGTTTGTCATGGCATGGGATACCAAATATTCTATCATGTGGTCCAGGTGTATCTGACTTGTCTATCAGTGACTACATTGCATAGTACTATTGTTTGCGGGCCAGGAAATCTAACAACAAAATCCCCATCAGATATGTCATGGATCTCCCATTATGGGAAATCATATTCATTATTACTCAGGTGAAAATCTCTACAAATCCATATCTAGCCTCCAAGGAACATGTCCAATATGCATTGGAATGCCTCAACCCAATGGTATTTGACTAGGGCTTGGGTTCACTAACAAATCTAAAGGATCAAATGAAAATATGTAGGACCAGACATCAAAATGTTTTTGGGTATGGCTCCATTTTTTTCTCTTTATTCCTAGAGTGGATCCCCATGATGAGTCCCCAAGTCACTGTGACATTTGAAGGGCCAAGAGACTTCAAAATGGTGTCTTGGACAAACTGTATGACACGAGTTATGGAAGGTCAATATGGACCTACATAGGTTAATTGGTGGAATTAGAAAATTGTGGAAATTGAATACTTCCCTTATGAGGGGACTAACTTTTTTTAAGACCCAAAATGAAAGACGTTTGAAAATTTTTACGTTTTTCAATTTTCCAATGTTTTTCTATTTTGAGATATGTATCTTTTTTGGTGGTGTAGCATAACTAATCAAATTTATTGTCATGGCATAGATGTGGTACCAAAATGACTATAAGGATGGGCTTGGATCCACCGTAGAAGTGGTGATTAGGAGTAGTCTAAGGAAGAGGAGAGTGACACTAAGAACCTCTACAATGTGCAGAGGAATCTAGAGGGGATGACCATGGGTGTCCTCCAATGTGCATGGAGGATATTCTTATGAGACTTTAGCACCATATATTGGGTGTGTCCTACCCCTCCTTTTGGATGCTTAAGAGAGTAGGTTGTGCAGTGGTCAACTATCATGAGACATATGCACCTCAGGATGACTAAATGATAATCTCTCACTTTTGTACTATGGTATATAGGATTAGATGTTCAACAACTATTGTATCATGATGGGCCATGTAGGTCGATTTTGTATACTACATTTTTTGGGGGGATGATGTAACCAAAGACTTTTTGATACATGTGTGTGTGTGTGTGTGTGTGTGTGTGTGTGTGTTTTGGCCCATACCTATGGTTATTTGATGATGTGAATGAAACCCATGTAAATATTTACATGCATGATTTTCTAAACAAAATTCTTAATTAATGTGAAAAATTCCAATCTAAAATGTAATTAACCAATGAATGAGACAATGTATTAGACCCTCTTAGAATATTCTATTAATCAATGTAATCAAAGTACCTTTATAGAAGAAAAACCCTCAAATATTTGCAAATAAATATAGGACTTATGATGAGATAGGCATGATTCAACTAAAATACCACTAGTTGGGAATCCAACCTGAAAACTAACGTGTGAATGTTGATAGAAAGAGCCTCAGAAAATAGCTCAATGAATGAATTATACTATGTGTTGTTATTGGTTGCAGGACCAAGGCATATGCCCTATGGACTCACTAGTCCATTTGTGGCCGAGAGAATGACGTAAGCAATGGAATCAATGTTTTGGGTACTATGGTTGGAACCATCTGCAAAGGATACATAGACCAAGGTGGATGTTGACATATGAAAATAAAGCATGAATCATGATAAACATCAAACCAAGACAAACCATAAACACAAAATAAAAATGCACACCACACCAAAAACTAAAAATACAGTATGTACAAAGCATCGTACAACTAGGTGGCCTAAGCATAATAATTTTTTAGGTAGATCTTGTTGTGAGGCTCCAAGAGTATATTTTCATCATATTCAACTAACTAACTCACTTCTTATGAGTCTCATTGGAAAATGAAGAATCTCGTTGTTTCTCATCAAGATGGGCCAAATACAAGAGACACTCTTCCTCAGAGGAAGTATTGGGAAAGAGTTCTATGGATAGCCTCAATGATGGAATTTCACATTCATTTGGTAGGATTTCTTCCACTCCATAAATTATTTGAAACGGTGTAAACCTAATGGAGTTATTGGCTGAGGTCTATTCAACCCATAATGTTGGTTGTTGGACATTGGGTTCATCACTTCTCACGAGTTTCACAACATGGATTAACCCCCTCTCGTGGATCCTAACTCTGGATATTATGGCAGAGATTAAATCCTATGGGTTTTGGTATAACGAAAATTGTATTCCAACAAATGGCATCAGAAAGACAAGTCTCAAGTTCAAAACTTGCCCGACATGCGTTGCGGGGGCGATTGTTGGACATTGAGTTCAGATCTTTCCATGAGTTTTGTGACATGAGTTAACCCCCTCTCGTGGATCCTAACTCTAGCGATTGTTGAGGATATTAACACTTACGAGTTTTTGTCTAATGGTAATTGTAGTCCAACACCAATTAGTATTGTGTTTTCCTAAAATCCTCTGGACCATGGTGTTAGATCCTTATTTTCCACCCTAGTGACACATAGAGGACCCATTGATGTTTTCCCATGGAGACACACTTTTGCGTTAGATTTGACTAACTTTGAGGTATTTCATGTTTTTCTTTCCTAGTAGAGAACAACTATTCGCAAGATGCAACACTGGTAGAATGTGATCGGACGCTGGCTACACTACTGACAACACATGAATGCCCATGTAACCTTCTAGATTTGATGATTTACAAGGAGATCAATACTAGGTGAGTTGTTTCTCTTGTGATATGATATTGGGAACTATTAATACACCCAAGGTTCATTGAGTTCTATAGATCTAGAAGCATCCCCTAACCTCCTTCATCAATCTATATAAATAAGGAATTCCAAGGGTGAGAATAGGAAGAATCTACATTAGACTTATGTTGCAGAAATTTCAAAGGAGATTTTATACACGATTTGGTCTTCATATCAAGTCATCCTTGCTTATGTGAGGGATAACGAGGATTTGGAGCAAGGTCCAAGGAGAAACTCGATCATGAGTCAAGGTATTTAGTGATTGATGTACATTTTTCACCATTATTAGTATATATATATATATATATATATACATGTTTTTCCCCTTCTAATGTTGTTGTATTTAGTTACATATAATAGATTTATCCTTGCTTGGGAAGATCATATTAGATCTAGTTTGGATTTTGATTCCTTAATGATTAAAGTGGTTTTAGGATTGGTATTTTTTGTCTCTGTGTGTGCAAGAAGTAGGTTGCAGAAGTTGAAGTTGGATCTATGGAGTTGCATCAACTAGGATACATAAGTACAACTGTCGTACAAAAGGTATGCCATTCTATATCCTTGCATAGATAGAAATAAATATGATAATATCTAGGGAAAGTATCATAGTGGTCTATCTTATAGTCTATCTCAAATCATGAGAATATCTAAGAGTGTGCTCACCTTTTTGTGGGGGAGAATTCTCTATAACACATGACCACACAATTGATAGTCCACAACCACCCCTGTAACCTTCTTGATTTGATGAGTTATGAGAATATTAGCATTGGGTGTGTTGTTTCTCTCATGATATGACCTTGATAAATTTCAATACAATCTAGGTTCACTAATTTGTAGATATCTAGAATCATCCCCTACCCTCCTCCATGAATCTATATAAATAAGGCATTCCAAGGGTAAGAAGAAGAAGAATATACACTAAACATATGCTAGAAATTTTTCATAGGATATCTTCTACAGGATTTGGTCTTCATATCAAGTCATCCTTTCTTTTTGGGGGGTTAAGGAGGATATATAGAAAGGGACAAGGAGAAATTCAATCATGACTCAAGGTAAAATACATTGATTGATGCAATTTTTTCTCCACTAATAATATAGATCTACATGGTTTTCCCCTCCCAATGTTGATGTATTCAATCATAGATGATAGATATATTTTTTCTTAGAGTATATTGTATTAGATATAGATGTATATGTTGATTAAGGTTGGTTTTCATTGATGTCAACCCTTGAAGAAACTCTGGTAGCGAATTATGGTAGCACAAAGGTTTGGGTAATGGACCCAAGGTTGTTTCATGTATAATGGTATGAGTTTTGATATATTTGTAGGTAATACTATTCTATATGGATAGTACATTTCATGCCATTTATTTTGGTATGTGGAATTTCACATAACTCCTCACGGTTTGAGAGTTATGGCCTTGCGAAGTTGTAGGACCCTCATATGTTGGCTTGAGACCCCAAAAAGTCAAAGAAGTCAAAGAGATTGAAAAGAAGAAATTATTATTTAAATGATAAAGTAAGTAAAGTGACAAAGTCAAGAAGGATTATTTAAATAATAAATTGAAGTGACAAAATCAAAGAAGATTATTTAAATGATAAAGTGAGGTGACAAAGTCAAGGAGGAATATTTAAATGAAAAAGTAATGGAGAACTTTCTAATTATGGAAAGTGGTTAACTCTAAAAATTAGGAAAATAGGTTAAGTGACCTATAAATGGGTTAAGTGACCTAAAAATAGGTTAAGTGACCTAGAAATGGGTTAAGTGGTATAGAAATAGGTTAAGTGACCTAGAAATGGGTTAAGTGACCTAGAATATGGAGAGTATAAATCAGAGGTAAGGCTCTCTCATTTTAGATCACACTTGATAATGTTGAATATTTATAGGTGAATGAGGTAACCAAAGGATATCTAAGCCAAATTTCATAGAGGAGGTGAAGAAAAGAAGGTCGGAATTCAAGGGAGGATAAATTATTTTGATGATGCTTTCTAAGGTATGTTATTTATAGTTCATCTCACCATTTTCGCAATAAATTTTTTCTAGAATGATAAAGACCGTGAAATTGATAGGCCATTGAGGAAATATATTCAAGTATATATGGTAAAAAATTCAGCTTGTGTCTCGTTGTATTTTTTGAGTTACACTTCGTGGAAAATAGGGTTTGTGGCTAGTCCTGAAACTAGTCTAAAACAGGTGTTTCGGGTAAAAACTTCACAAATTCTTCATAACATATCCAAATTTAGTAAGACAAAATTTGTTGGTTATAGTACATTATTTATTATTCTATGTAAAATTTTCATATCCATTCAACAAATATTCCGTGCAGGGAATGCTCTACAAGGTCGCTCTCTAGAATAAGCTAGAATTCAGCAAGGTATGCCAATTTTCCTATAACTCATTTTCTGAGAGGTTCCAAGTAGTGAAACCTGGAGGAATTTCATAAAACACATTAAAGAACATTGTGTATCATTTTCAGATATTTATTCATTACAGGTACATAATTATGATTATTTCAAGTTAGGGTTGTTGACTAATCCAAAACTAGTCATGTAAGACTAAAGAAAAATTTGATGAAAATGCTAGTCTCTTGTTGTTAAAGTTAAGGAAGGTTTGCAGGCATGTGATCATATACACTAGGTCTATTACAGAGTTACAAATCATAATTGGATGATGATATTGATGAGGGATTTTGGTTGAGGTACATGTTGGGTACATGGTTGAGACAAGTAGTTGATGAGTTAGCACATACATGAGGTGTATAGTTGATGATGTTGGTACATATTGATGAGTCATAGTTGATGATGTTGGTAAATATTGATGAGTCATAGTTGATGAGTAGTTGACAGGTTAAGCCAAGAATTTGCAAAGAATATGCAGAATAAATTTGAAATGTCATTACTTGGAGAACTATCCATCTTTCTGGGACTTCGGATACATCAAAGCAACCCAGGAATTTTTATTTCTCAAGCCAAGTAAATCAGAGAAATGATAAAGAGTTTCAGAATGGAATATTACAAACCCGTTATCACTCCCATGCAAACCAATTGCAAGTTAAGCAAAGATGACGATTCAAAGTCTACATATCAGAGGCAATATAGGTCAATGATTGGCAGCCTACTATATGTGACAACATCCAGACCATATGTAATGCAGGCAGTTGGATAGGTGGTTTGATTTCAAGCAGCACCAAAGGAATCACATGTATTAGCAGTGAAGAGAATTTTCAGATATCTCAAAGGAACATAAGAGTTTGGATTATGGTATTCAAAAGGAAAGGATATATCCCTTATTGCCTACACAGATGAAGATTGAGCAGGTTGTATTGATGATAGAAAAAGCACTAGTGGAGCAGTGTTCTACATGGGTGAGTATTTAGTATCATGGATAATAAAGAAACAATCATCAGTATCTCTATCTACAGTCGAGGCAGAGTATATTGCAGCAACAGCATGTTGTACACAGGTTCTTTGGATGAAACAAAATTTGACAGATATACAGGTTGAGTATGATGAGCACATTCCAAACTATTTCAATAATACAAGCACCATCAGTCTCTCAAAGAACCTGGTGATGCACTCCAAGATGAAGTGCATTCCAATCAAGTATCACTTTCTACGGGAATAGGTTGGAGAAAAGAACATTAGAGTTGAGTATGTGGGCACAAAAGAACAAGTGGCAGACATATTTACAAAACCACTTCCACGGGAAGCCTTTGAGTATCTTCGCCAAAGACTCAGAGTTATTTCTACTCCAAAATGAATGTTTTTTAATGCTTATATTATATGTCTGAGATGTACATGAGGAAGCACCATAAAGAGGAAATTTTAGTCAGGGGGAGAAGCCCCGGATGGAAAGATACCTTTTCCATTGATGAAAAAGGGGGAGAGATTCATCAGATGCAGAGGACAGAGGCATGATTCCAGGGGGAGAAATGGTCACAGAGATGAAAAGGACAGAGGCATGGTTCCAGGGGGAGCATGAGTGATATGATTTCAGTATTACATTAGAGTGTTTCCATCAATGCTAAAAGGGGAGATTGTTGATTAAGGTGTTTTTTCATTGATGTCAACCCTTGAAGAAAGTCTGGTAGTGAATTATGATAGTACAAAGATTTGGGTAATGGACCCAAGGTTGTTACATGTATAATGGTATTTGTTTTGATATATTTGTAGGTAATACTATTCTAGATGGATAGTACATGACATGCCATTTCTGGTGGTATGTGTAACGTCACATAACTCCTCATGGTTTGAGAGTTATAGCCTTACAAAGTTGTAGGACCCTCATATGTTGGCTTGAAGCCCCAAAAGGTCAAAGAAGTCAAATATCTTGCAAAGAATAAATTATTATTTAAATGATAAAGTAAAGTGACAAAGTCAAGAAGGATTATTTAAATAATAAAGTGAAGTAACAAAATCAAAGAAGATTATTTAAATGATAAAGTGAGGTGACAAAGTCAAGGAGGAATATTTAAATGATAAAGTAATGGAGAACTTTCTAATTATCGAAAGTGGTTAACCTTGAAAATGAGGAAAATAGGTTAAGTGACCTAGAAATGGGTTAAGTGACCTATAAATGGGTTAAGTGACCTAGAATATGGAGAGTATAAATAAGAGGCAAGGCTCTCTAATTTTATATCACACTTGAGCATATTGAAAATATATAGGTGACTAAGGTAACCAAAGGATATCTAAGCCGAATTTTAGAGGGAAGGTGAAGAAAAGAAGGTCGTAATTCAAGGGAGGATAAATTATTTTGATTATGCTTTCTAAGGTATGTTATTTACAGGTAAAAAATTCAGCTTGTGGGTCGTTGTATTTTTGGAGTTACACTCCGTGGAAAATAGGGTTTGTGGCTAGTCCTCAAACTAGTCTAAAACAGGTGTTTTGGGTAAAAACGTAATAAATTCTTCATAACAGATCCAAATTCAGTAAGAAAAAATGTGTTGGTTATATTATAGTTTGTAGTATTTTGTGTAACATTTTCATATCCATTCAACAAATATTATGTGTGGGGCATGCTCTACAAGGTCGCTCTCTAGAATAAGCCATAATTTAGCAAGGTATGCCATTTTTTCTATAACACCTTTTATGAGAGGTTACAAGTAGTGACACTTGAAGGAATTCCATAAAACACACTGAATAACATTGTATATAATTTTCAGATATATATTCATTACAGGTACATAATTATGATTATTTCAAGTTAGGGTTGTTGACTAATCCAAAACTAGTCATGTGAGACTAAAGAAAAGTTTGATGAAAATGCTAGTCTCTTGTTGTTAAAGTTAAGGAAGGTTTGTAGGTATGTGATCATATAAACCAGGTCTATTACATAGTTACAAATTATATTTGGATGATGATATTGATGAGGGCTTTTGGTTGAGGTACATGTTGGGTACATGGTTGAGACAAGTAGTTGATGAGTTGGCACATAAATGAGGTGTATAGTTGATGATGTTGATACATATTGATGAGTCATAGTTGATGATGTTGGTACATATTGATGAGTCATAGTTGATGAGTAGTTGACACATGATTGGTACATACCCGGTACATGGTTGGATGCACTTGTTTATGGTACAGGTTGATTACAGGTTGGTGCATGGTTGATGCACTTGTTTATGGTATAGGTTGAGGTATAGGTTGGTTGATGCATGGTTCATGTTTATTGGTACAAGTTTACATTGGTATATCTCACAGTGATAGTGTGACAGTGGTTCCATCATTCTACTTATACTTCAGGGTGGTTGGATGGGGCAAGGATAGGTGATTGTAGCCAGAGAACATAGGGGGTTGTAGCCTCCTTCTAGTTGTAGCCATAGAATTGGGGAGTTGGAGCTTCCCTCAGGTTGTATCCTAAGAAACTAGGGGTTTGGAGCCTCCTTCCAGTTGCAGTTGGAAAACAAAGGAAGTTGGTGCTTCCAATGAATGTAATTCTTCAATACATATAAGAAAAATCATTTCATGGTTTTCTCCCTCTTTGGGTTTCCATGTAAAACACTAGTGTACTGTGTATGTGTATGATTGTTCATTTGTTCATTGCTTATTTACTCTGTAGTTATTAGATGATAATGCTACATTGATATAACACTTGGATTATATGGTTAAAAAGGATTAGATTACTCTATTACTGATTCACCCCCCCTCTCAGTAATCCAACAGTATAAGCTCTGGACCAACAAGAATTTTTTCTAAAATAGTATATCACATGCTCTTTTTGCACATTGTCCTCTTGGACAAGCACCATACCAATGGTAAATTCGGATACCGTGAGATAGAGAAAGAAGTATCGACTGTAATGAAGAGGAATAAACAATGGGATTGACATCAACTCCTTCTTCAAGATATCAAAAGATCATTGTGTTTTTTCATCCCATACAAAAGGCACACATTTATTCAACAAGCACATAAATACTTTTGTCATCTCATCATAATTAACAATGAAACGATGAAAGAAGTTTTCCTTCCCTTGCAAACATTGAATTTAGTTGATGGTACGAGGAGGAGGCAATTGAATAATAACCTTGACACTACAAGGAAAATACCCTATAGCGGAGGTTTTTACGGAAGCCCCTATAAAAATATCCCAAAAATTTGTTTATAGTGGAGGTACATGGGCGGATGTTTTAGCAAACATTTTTTTGAACAGTGCATTTATAAGACTCTATTGCATCGATGTGCCACCATACGTAAATGCATCGGTGTTAATAGACAATGGTGCACCATTGAAAAGTTATTTAAAAAACAAATAAAACAATGGTGTGCATCATATAAAGTAGATCAAAAGCACCGATGCACAAAAAATAGGTTCAGTGTCTTGCGCTTTTTTTCCAAAATGCATATTGGTGCATCGTTTTCCCCTTGTAGAATCGGGGCGCAACAAACAAATCCACAGTGTGCATTTTCTTTAAAATGCATAACGATGTGATTTTGTCTTAGGGGTGCACCAATGCATTCCATATGAGGCACCGTCACATGCTTTTAAAAATAAATGGTGTGCTATCTGCATCAACTAGCACTGGTGCGCTTAACGTGTGTACACCAAAATAGTGTTTAAATAAAAATTGGCAATTAAAAAGATCGTGGGCTTGATGCGCACGTGATGGGCACACCCGATCACAAAACACAAACCAGTGCGTGTTTTTCATGAGGGAGATCCAGTGCACTCCATATGGTACACTGTCACAATGTTTTTAAAAAATAACGGTGTGTTATTTGTAGTTGTGTGCACTGGTGCACTTAACGCGAACGCACCAGAACAAAGTTAAATAAAATAAAATAAATTGATGGTTAAAAAACACTGTTACCATTTCCAGTGTAGAGAATCTCTCAAGCATCGGTGCCTCCTTTTCCCAATTGAAGCACACTACCATCGATGCTTATGTTGCTTGCATTGATTTCGTTCGGTGCTTGGTTCATTGGATTCCATTTTTCCATATGGTGGGGAAATTTCATTTTTTTCACTACATCCCAACGATGCATCCTCGACGAGAAAATGTCCGAGCAAATTCTATATTTCTTTGTATATTGTCTTTTTAGCGGATTAAAATTTGAAATCGAGCTAAATTTGCATTGTTTTTCAAATTAATTTTACAGGGTGCACCGATCATGTATAATATGTTTTCGACGACGCAATGTATTACAGAATGCACCAGTGCATACTTACCAATGACGCACCAGTGCGTCCGAAGTAACAGAAGCACCATCCAAAATACATAGTTTCCACTTAACAGTGTGTCGTTTGTACGTACGCACCGGTGTGTTCATAAAACTATACACATCGTTGAATGGAAGTTATTTATTTTCATTTGTGTGTGTTGAATAAATACACAGGTGCGTTTATGATAATGAACACACCGATGTGTTTATTGTGAACGCATCAGCATAAATAAATAGTTTATTTTCAACTGTGTGTTGGTTATAGGGAACGCACCGGTGTGTTCCTAAAAATATACGTACCATTTAAAATATAAAAGTTACATATGAACAGTTTGTCCTTTATATGTACGCATCGTTGCGTTCATAAAAATATATGCATCACTGAATGGATACTATTTATTTTCACCTGTGCATTTTGAATAAACACACCGGTACGTTGTTTATAACTAACGCACAGGTGTGTTTATTATGAACGCACCAGCAAAAATAAATAGTTTCCATTTAATGGTGCATTGTTTATATGGAACGCATCGGTGTGTTCATAATACTATACACACCATTTAAAATAGATATTTGTTCAAGAAATGCGTCATTTATATGTAACGCATCGGTGCATACATAATTATAGATGCACCATGGAAAATAGATAGTGTTATAGCGGTGTGTTCATGACATATAACCCAGCAGTGCATACACAAATTACCACGCACCGACTAAAATAAATTTCACTTTGAATGTGGTGCGTACACAAATTACCACGCACTGACTAAAATAAAATTCACTTTGAATGCGGTGCGTAAGATATGTGTGCGCATCATCAGTGGTGCATTACTATTTTTCAAGCACACCGAAGATTTTTTTTTTCACAAAATTTATGTTTTCATATTTTGAAATGAATTTCTCATTTACTGAAAAAAATTATGTTTTTATGTATGATGTTGATGTAATTTATATGTTAATTATGAAGAGATTTTAGCACATGAAGGAGAAACAACAGAGACTGGACCAATACAATATGGTTCGAGAGTGGGAGGCCAAATAGAGGGAAAGGGATTTTCACATTCGACCTAGTACTAAAGCTACGCAGTTCCTCTTGAGGAATGTAGGCATCCTCAAGTACTATGAGGAGGCTACATCCCTAAAGGGGAATTCCTCCTTTCTTTCACAGCTTATCCTTTGATGGGATGCCCATCAACAGGAATTCAGATTTGGTCCTCATCAATGGTATCATCCCACTGAGGAGGATATTTATTTTATCACTGGGATATCTAAGAGAGGGGAGGATTTTCCCAAGTTTCCTAATGTCCTAGTGGGTGTTGCAACTGAGACTCGGCTTGCCTACTCTGAGAGGTATATTTCATGTGATATACCTTCTTTTAGTGATTTCTAGGTGGTTGGTGGATAGTTACGGATCACCTCATTCAATACAGAGGGTGTTAGGTGCCTCTCACTGTTATTGTCGACCATTTCACACTTTATTGGTGATAGTTAGAACATTAGTTGTGTGCTTTTATATTATGTGTATTCTTTGATAAAGAGACCACGGCTTATTAGGTGGTCTGTCATTTTCTTGAGGTAGTTTTGTATAGCACTGGATAGATGTTTTTCTATGATAGATGGGAGGGAGAACTTCCCATTTGCTTCTGAGTTATTTTGTTTGTTTCTTGAGAGGTTTCCATATACAAGACCTATTTTTGTTCATCAGCCTCCTAGGTCGATGACCAAGGTGTGAATGCACATGTGGGGCGAGATGATTCCCAAGAGGGGTATGCCTGATTTTCCATCTAGGATTTCCACGAAGGCACTTGATCTATTATCTAGTGAGGAAGATCATGTTTTCATGATGGTATCATGCCCTTATGCGGGGATGGATTGGCGAGGATGTCTCAACAATATCTTCACATTGGATGAACCACTATATGATCGAGGTAAGATTTAAATTAATCTTGTACTTTCATTTTATTTTCTTACTTAATTCGAATAAATTTTATTCTACCATGTTCTTTAACGTATTTTATTAAAAAATTTAATGAAATTGTCGACTAATTATTAACTTGTGTTATATTTTGCAGATGTTGGCACATTTTTTGGGGACATGCCTCCTCCCCCACCACCTAATGCAGATGAAGAGATGGTTGAGGTTGTGTTGGATCAGGGTCTTCAGCCACATATACCACTCAACATGTAATGTAGGCCATATATCATATATAGGATGGAGGTGTGATAGATTAAGTGTAGTTTTGGTTGGTGTGGGAGTCTTCCCTCTCCATATGAGAGACATCGGGATTGACCCTAATCTCTTGTAGATCTAGACAGACTTGTCACGCGATATGGCATCTCTTATGCATCATATCATTGGAACTGAGGGTTACTGATAGGGATGAGGGATGGAACATCGTCCAAGACTGATGATGATGAGGGTGGTGATGATCATCATCAGGGTGGTGATGGCAACGCTTTTTCTTCAGTACCTCCTCCTAGTCCTCCTCTAGGTGATGGTGGTGCTTCTTCGTCCTTCGAGTGTTGATGTTGATCAGGGTGCAGGTGATCATGGAAATGTTGCAAATCGTGGTGGTGATGTTGTAGATCAGGGTGGTGATTGTGTTTCTTCTTCAGTACCTCCTCCTCCTCATCCTCCTTCACCTCGTCTGGATGAGCAAAGCGCATCACCTATTCTTTCACAACATGGTTTTTCTGAGAGACTATGACTAAATATTTAGTTATAGAAGTTATTTTTATTGTTGACCAGATATGTACATTATATAAGTTATGTTACTTCTTCATACATATATACATTATAGAAGTTATGTTACTTGTTCACACACACACAAACACACACACACACACACACACACACACACACACACACACA
This sequence comes from Picea engelmannii, assembly GCA_009831015.1. Classification (NCBI taxonomy): domain Eukaryota; kingdom Viridiplantae; phylum Streptophyta; class Pinopsida; order Pinales; family Pinaceae; genus Picea; species Picea engelmannii. The sequence continues at coordinate 51,873 of ML819338.1, forward strand.
CACACATATATATATATATATAACATTTTTTTGTTCATGTTGATGTACTTAATTTATGTGTTTATGTTGATGTTGATGTTAGGTCATATTAAATTATATTAATCTTCAACCTTACTTTGTATCACAATTTTACAAACTGGTTTACTTGAAAGTACGATGTGAGAATTGGTCCTTATTTCAAGAATATTGTTTTTTTCATAAGTTAATAATGAACAGTTAAAAATAGTTATGATAAGCTCAATTAACATTTATAAAATATTTTTTATATTTTAACTTCCTCTTAATTGTAATTTGGTCGTATTTGTTTATATTCCCATAATTAATACAAGTCTCAAAATCTCTAATTCAACTTATTTTTACTATACTATAAGGATGCATAAATATCAAACTTAACCAAAAAAAGAAAATAAGTTATAAAAAAGGGTAAAGATATGTATTATGTCATTAATTAAAGTTTGGGCAAGTTAAAAGTAAATTGTATTAATCTTCAACCTCACTTTGTATCACAATTTTAGAAACTAGTTTACTTGAATAATTAATAATTTTAGTTTGTTCATAATGAATAATGAATAATTAAAAATAGTTATGTTAATATCAATTAGCATTTATAAAATATTTGGGTTATTTTAAATTCCTCTTAATTGTAATTTGGTCATATTTTTTTATATTCCCATAATTAATAGAAGTCTCAAAATCTCTAATTCAACATTTTTTTACTATACTATAAGGATGCATGAATGTCAAACTTAATCAAGAAACATGTACAAAAACATAAAGATACCCTATGTTACATGTTGTTAATTGTTGTTGTAAGAATTGAATTAGCTATTAGGAACCGTAAAATTTATTTTTTACCCACAAATAAAGATAGGGGATAAGGGATAAAAAAATGTTATGATATGCATGTTTAATTCAATTTTTAATTCATTTTTAATTATATATTTGTATTATTATATATTATATGTAATATAAAATTAATATATAACTTAATATATTATATTTTATTATATTATAATTAATATATAATATAATATATTATATTGTTTATATTGTTTATATTATATTTGTTTATTTCTTATATATTGTATTATCATATTTATAATTAATATATAACATAATATATTATATTTGTTATATTACAAAATATATTATGTATTTGATTATGTAATATCTTAAGTATATATTATTATATGGGTTTAGAGAGGGGCACATGTATTAGTTATTTAAGGACAATGATGTTTTTTCGAAAAACTCACTTAAGAGGTTCATTTTAGATCTCATTGTTCCCCTAATTAGTATGTGTAAACTCGAAATTAAAAACAAATACAATACGATATGGTAATGATATGAAATGGTGGGTAACAAAAACACATTTTAAAATTATGATATAAAATATTTGATATTTACAATACAATAATATATTGTTTTTTAAAGTAAAAGTTCAAATTAAAATAGTAAAAGTTCAAATATCATCTAGATTTACAATGGAAAAGTATTTATATCATTTACACATAACATTTAATTATATCATCCAATAATATTTCATATCAAATATTAAATACTAAAAACATTATTTTTTTAATAATCAAATTATTAAATCCCCTATAGATTTTAAAACATAAAAGAAGTAATTAAAGAATAAAACATGTATAATATATCACTCTTTGTTTCCATCGCCCTGATTATCTTCCTCGCTTGGCATGATAACATTGTTGTTCTCAGAAATATGTTTTGATCTAGGGTCGTCTCTTAATACAAACCACCAATCCCTATCCAACACATCTGGGTAAAAAAACACTTGGTTGCAGTGTTTTGGGAAAACATAAGGCTACTTAGTTTCATCCCACATCTTTTTAGAGTTGATACATATCATCCCACTATCACGATATTCCTTTACATTATTTCAATCAAAGGTGTCCCACCACTTGCACATAAAAATAGCACATTGGAAAGAAGAGAAGTCCACTCGAATGATCTCTTGTATCTTTCGACATAACCTAACTTTCCCTATATGGTGTTTTGATCGCGGTGGCTAGCACGACTAGATTGGTCGAACTCGACTTCCACTCCGTAGTCTTGTGTCATGTGTCCATCATCAACATCCTTTGTGTGAAAATGATGTCCATATTCCCACATAGATGGGAACAAATGCACCTATAAAAAAGTGAACAAATCACAGTGTCAATATGTGTCTAATAACCCGACCATTAAAATATAAAATAACATAGATGTGCTTACAATTCAAATGTGTCTTACGAAGTTAAAAATTATGTACACAAATAGATTATTACCAAGTTGTTGCAACCAATCCCTATGTTTAGTGCATCCTCTTCTTCACGTGGATAATGACCGGATGCACCATATCTCTCTCCGACTTGGTCATCAACCCAACAGTTGGGGCATATCATTCGCATATTTTCTTTTAAATTATCAGGATAAGGCATGCTTATACCATTCAACCATCTAAATTCTTTCATGTCAATTTCCCATTTCCTCCTCTTTTGTTCGTACGATGTGACCCATGGAAGTGTTTCCTCTGAATTGTAAACAATGAATTTATTGATGACATCAATTTTTAAATTCGTTGATGTATTCATGAAATGAAACCAACATGTAGTACATATGAGATCATGATAAAAATATACATTATGAAGTTCAGTGTGAATAGTTAGTGTGTAAAAATTTGACAAATGATAAGTCACTTGTTCTTTACCAAGCGAATTTTTCCATTCATTTGGAGAAGCTCTCGTTCTCTTTTGTCGTCATCCCTTTCGTTGTCCCAAATCACTGCACCTGGTGTGTTGTTGATATGCTTGATGTACTCACTGGTATAATAGAAATACCCATATGATATGTACCCCTCTACCATATATCCCTTGGGTTTTTCCCTTTGACAAAAAAATCCTTTCAATTTCTTCATGTCCCTCTCTAAGAAAAAAATCAAACGACAAGAGACCACCCTGACTAATTCAACCTCATCTACTAGGTGAATTAGAAGATGAACCTGCAAGTCCATGAAACTCGGTGGTAGTTCTTTCTCAAACATACAAACAATCTTAGATATCTCTTGACGCCACCGTGGAATGTTGGCCATATGAATCTCTTTTGATGCGATCCAACATACAAATGTAAATAATTTAGATATGGCATGCCTTAGGTCACAGGGGAAGTCATGGTTCACACACCCACGCATGATCAAAGGATAATAACACTACAAAGTAAACACATACAAATTAAATTTTTTTAATCTCGTGGAATAAAAATAAAAATTACAAATAATAAAAACATATTTTTGGCATACGTCATACCTTTAGAAGGTTCAAATGGTCATGTGATTTCAACCCCAAAAAATGGTCTTGACGCATATTGAAGCAACGTCATAGGGAATACCCATACAAAGAAGGCACCTTCACACCCAATATAACTTCCTTTGTCAAAGAAAGATCTTATTCTTCAAAATCAATGGGACATCACCTTCTTTGAAATACCAAGAGGGACCAGCCTCTCCTCTACTTTCTTGTCTTGGGCAATGTTTCTTTTTAGTTTTTGAAGAAATAAGATCTCTCCTCACAGCTAATGTGTCACTTTCATTCGATGATGTGTTCCTCCATAAAGAATATGAAATATTTTTAAATATATGCATGGGATCTAGTAAGTGGGAAATATTAAGATGCTCCCAATATGGGAGCTCATAAAAGATAGATTTAGTTTTCATCCCAATGGGAAATTTCTCAACATAGGTTTTTAAGAATTATGGATCATCGAACATAGGTTGTCCATTTGAATCAAACATTTCTTTAATATCCTTCTCCTTATCTCTCTCATATGTTCTAAATCATTCTATTGGTGTCATTATTGCAGGTCGTTGGGTTCTCCTTGGTTTACCATTGAAAGCAGATGTTTCTCTTCTATAAGGATGTTCTTATGGGAGGAATACCCTCGAGTAGTCGTACAATGACTTTTGTAGGTGGTTGGACGACCTAGCCTTCAAAGAAGGTCCACAACATTTACATCCATGATAACCTTTAGTTACAAGACCTGTGACATTGTTGTATACATAGCACATTAGCATTTAAGAATAAAATGTCAATCAAAACGAATTAAATATGAAAATAAATATTGTTACATATATAAACAAATCAATAAACATGATAATTACTAGAGAAAACTCCTAAGCCTGGATAATCATGTGTGGTGTAAGAACATATGTCATACAACGTAAAACTCCTCTTTGTTGTGATGGGTCTTAATACATCATATACATGTATCCCTTCCCATAATTCCTTCAATTCATCTACCAATGGTTATATGTAGACATCCATATTCTTCACTTTTCTTCTACGAGGGACTATAAGAGCCAACATAAGATGTTCATTCTTCATGGACAACCATGGGGGGCTATTGTTATTGATCACTACAATAGGCCAAACAGAATAGTTGGTGTTTTGGAGGGAATATGGGTTCACACCATCCATTGTTATGTTGAGTCATAGACTTCGTACTTCATCCTTGAATTTTTCTAGCCATGTATCCTCTATATGCTTCATGGTTATTGAATCTATTGGGATTCGAATAAATCCCCACTCATTTCTGTGCAAGGCATGACATCCCTGTAACATAGCTAATTATTTACAATGAAAGAGCCTTTGAATCCTTGGGATTATAGGCATGTGTCTCAATATCTTATGAGGAGGACCATGCAATTTACCATTTTTATTTGATTTATGGTACCTTTCATGCCCACATTTCAGACATATCTCTGTCTCCATATTCTCCTCTATATAGAATACAATCATTCAAACATGCATGATATGATATATACTCAACACCCAACATTTTCAATAATTGCTTTGCATCTTCTCAGTTATCAGGCAAAACATTATCACTAGGAAGAACCTTATCTTTGAATATCATGTAGTCAGTGGGAAATAGAAATGTACAAGGTCATTTAGCATTTATAAAAGAAACCATTTCTAATGTTGATTGTGTGACAAGATTTATCAAAAATAATATAAGGAACGTGTTGGTCAATTACCTCAATATTTCCAAGAAATGTGTGTTTGACATGCCAAAATTTTATTTCATGTTGTACAATAACATTGTTGTCCCAATTTGGGTAGACTTTGACCAGGCACTAGGTCCAAAGAGAGGGGTGGTGGAAGCAGATTTTAGGATTTTGAAAATGTATCATTGATATGAGCATCATCCCCTAGCTCATCGTTCTGGAATGCATCTAACAACATTGTCTCCATGGAATTTGTATCTCATAAGTAATCATTCATACCAACCTATTTTTTATTCTCTCCATTTCCAACTTCTAAAGAAATACTAGTATTGTTGTAGTCATTCCTAATTAGTGAATATGGACGTAGTGGGAATTGAATAGGTGGTTGATTCAACCATTCTTGGTACTCTTCCTCTCTGAGTTTTTCTCTCATTGCATCCTTATATCGGGTTGAAATTGTTGTGGGGTGAAACAAAAGATGGTAGGTAGTTTGTTCATCATCAGAAGAATCCTAATTTCAAAAATATTGAACATTAGTACATAGATGATATTAGTAAGCACAATGCAATAATTTGTTTGTTCAAATTACATTATACAAAAAAATTATTACCGTCACCAACCAAGGATTGTGGCTAGAAGATGTAATGTCACAATTGGCAGGGTAGAGCAGTTGTGCATTTTCATCTACCAACTGATCATGGTATGTTGCTCCTGATAAGACCTTACAACATTTTTGAACCAGTACTAGAATATTTTATTCATCTAAAATCGATTCTGAATCAGGATCCTGCAAATTTGGATACATTTTTATTCAGATTGACATGGATAAAAAAAAAATCAATGAGATAATTGAAACATAAATAAAATAAGTTAAACTTATTGGAGATGGAAAGGGAGAACACCACAATGGACTTTGAGCAATATGGAATGGGATGGAATTTGACGCATTGGAAATTTGATCATATAATAAGGTTTCCTCCCTGCATTTCAGCAAAATTAACGATAAAATTTCTTGTACATATCTACAATAAATTTCGAGGACCATACCACAATATGAGTTTGAATATGGTTTTGAAACCATTTTTTAAGAATAAGGCAACATAAAATGTAAAATGTATACTGAAGTATTGCAAGTCATGTGAATTCATCCTAAAAGATAATTTGAGATGAATATACTATTTTATGTGCAAATAAAAGTTCAAAAAATTTAACATCATAATGGTGCGCTTATAAACCACAAACGCACTAGTGCACGTATTAATAATAAGCATTGGTGCATTGAAAAATCAACCACACCGTGTTTCTAGGTTTTGTTAATAAAAAAAAATTATATGTCATTGGTGCATCAAATAATATGGATGCACTGGTGCCTCTTACATAAACGCATCGTCGTGACGAAAAAGTTAAAAAAAAAAGCATGATTTTTTTAAACAATTAAAAAAGGAGTTGAAATTGAATTTCATAGTCATTTAAATACTAAAGAACTATTCACTATTTCATTATTTTGCAAAATTTTATAGGGAATAGACTTGCAAGAGAGACACGCAGAGGAACACTTTGGAGGAGAAGAATACTTTGGAACCATAGTATTATTCAAAATATGAGAATTTGAAGGGTATGGTGATTCACTCTAAACCATTTTCATAAAGTTTTTTTAATATTAAGAAGGTATTCAATATTTTAATTATTTTTCTAAAATTTACAGGAGAGAGGTTTGGAAGAGAGACATATCGGGGAGCACTATGGAGCAGAAGAATACTTTGGAACAGCAAAAATATTCAGAAAATCATGATTTGAAGGTTATGGTGATTCACTCAAAACTCTACATTTAGAAAAAATAAAATAAATAAAAATCCATACTTACCTTAAACCCTTGTTTTTTTTTCTTTCATGAATGCAAAATTTCACCCTAGGGCTTAACTCCCTCTATCACTTCAGAATTAGGGATTTTTGTTTTAGGTATTTTAAATCTAATGGGTTTTTTTTTCTATATATAAGTGTTTGGCATGTGATGCAAAGGGACCACTTATTGCATCGGATCCCAAACGCAGTCGGCTCTCTACCTTTTTTTTATTTTTTTAAACGGTTTTAGATTTGACTTCTTTTTTTTAAACGTTTTCCACTTTTCCGGTGCGCCTTTTCGACAGAAATACATTGGTGTGTTTATGTATAAAGAACACACCGATTAAGCCATATTTAAATAAAAAAATTAAAAAATATGGTGCATAAAAAAAATATTGTCGATGTTCTCATCTAAACAACACAGAAAATGTTGTTACATAATTTTTTTAATTTTTTTAATTTTTCTTCTAATCGGTGTGTAATTTTTCTATTGTTTCTTTTTTAAGAATGTTTAATTTTTTTCTATGTTTTTGTTTAATATTATAGTCACTATTATGTCTTCTATGTATAGCGCATTGGATACAACGATTTTTTTTCTATGAAAATTATGTGATTTATTTATAAAATATATTTAATATTTTTTGTATTGAATGGTACAGGTTGTATATTGATAAAAATATGAGTGACAAGAGTTCAAATAAGAAAATTTTTGGTCGACGCAATGATGACACATCCGGAAAAACAAAAAAGACAGGTTCTATGTAAATTCTATACAAAATTAATATGGTTTCAAACTATATGTAAGTTTAACTAATATGTATTGATTAGTGTGTGTCATGAAGGGTCACAAAAGGAGGAAGCTCGATAACACTATTTCTGATCTAAGTGAAGAAGAACACAAAATCTTGATGGAAAAATTGCAGAGGGATGAATCAGGTGAATGAAAAAAATACTAGTCAATATGATTTTTTTTTGAAATTTCATTAATAATATACTTAGGAATATTAGATGACATGTTTCAAACAATCTATTACTTCACATATGTTTAATGTTCTACATGCACCAAGAACGAGGGAAAAAATGTCATCATAACAAAAAAAAAAAAATTAATATAGAATATGTAAATGACGATGAATTGGTCCTTATCTCATCTGGAGTGGTGTTGGAGATTAATCAAAATGGGAAAAAAATTTACTGAACTATGATGCATATAGTGGAATGAACGTATAGACGTACTTTCCACTTACAATATAGAAATCATTACAATGATTCCAAGAACCATGTTATATTTAAACTACATGAAGCATTTCTAGAGCAATGATCAATGAGACCTGTCAGACATGCAATAGCAAAAACATACAACAACAACAAAAAAATCATTCAAAAACTAATATTCCTAAAAACACTTATATATATATATATATATATATATATATATATATATATATATATATATATATATATATATATATATTACAAAGTATTCATTTATTAATATATCAATTTTGTAATATTTAGTTTTCATATATTAATTAAAAATACTTTATTTTCATGTTATTTTTTCAAGAAAATTATGAAAATATGCTTATATTCGAAATATGTCAATAGGAATGTCCAAAAAAGTGTACAAGGAGATGGTTAAAGAATTGGACATAATTGCATTGCAAGAGGAGCTATCTCAACAACAACATGCTTCAAATGTATCTAATCATTGAATTTTTCTATTAGGTACAAATAATTAATTGTACATTAAATATTAATTTTCAAGTATTCTCTTACAGAAAAGAAAATAAAATGGAACTCATTCTACACATAAAATTGGACGAAAAGGAAGAAAGGGATAGATAGCAAAGTTTGTGAGTAATTGTTATTTCCTTATAACAACTTAAGTTTTTTTTTTGTATATTTTAAGTTTTTTTACAACAACCATCATTGAATGTCTTCAAGCAGGTGCTAACATACAAAGAAGAACCATCAGAAAAGTTGATTAACATTGGGTTAATTAATGGTTGTGAGTATATGTTGGCATATCAAAAATTAATTGTTGAATTTGTAACTATAATCTATGTTGTTTTGCTTCCCACATTTTGTAATTAATGGAACATATATAATATTTTATATTAAATCTATGATTTATTATGGGGCATAAAACTTGCAGGAAACAAAGTATGGAACTGGGCCAATTGAAGAATTGTTGAAACAAGGCGTGAGATTTGATTTTGAACATATGTGTATGATTCCTGAGTCACTTTTTGCTTTGGAGGTACGTCGTTTTTCAATTTACATTCATGTATATTATTTATTTCAATTTTCATTATTCTCACCAATGTAGATAGACTTATTATAATTTATTTTTATGTTTGTAGATGGAACTTCAAGAAGAACAAAAAAAACAAGACAATCAACCAAACATTTAGTGAAATAACCCAAGGCATGGAAGTAGCTCGAGCACTAACAAAAGTTCCAGTGAAGAATGATGACCAATATATTTGGATATCAATGTAAGCTGCAATTGTATTATTTTGAAATAATTGTCTGTGAAAATCAGACATTTTTGTTTAATGTAATGGACATAGTGTCGCAATTGAAAGACAAGGGATTACCGATAAGTGTCCCATTTTGTATGACAAAGACCCTCTTATTCATATAATAAAATATGTTTTAATTTATTCTATTGTGTTGCCCAATGTCATTGTGAAATGTTACATCATTGATTAAATATGTGGATGACTAAATATTATAATGAAGAGATGCAAAATATAATGATATAACAAATTAATCCAAACATCATATCCAAATTCACTAATCAATATATAAGATATACGTAATTTTTTTGATAAATAATGGAATTAAAAAATAACAATAATTGCACTATCACAAGTCGATGTTTCTCGGTGTATTTTAATTATTAATCTCATCAACGCATTTAATATTAAAACTCAACAGTGTGTTTCATATGAAATTTGCAATAATTTTTTATGTAATCAATTAGCATTGGTTTCAATATTAATTTAATACCACAAAATTATATTAAAAATTTGGTCATCGGTGCATTAATCTTATACGAAGCACCGGTGTGTATGTGTTTTGATATGCACTAGTGATATTGTGTTATTGATAGGCATCAGGGCTTGTTTGTTACTGAAAAGCGTCGATATTTTTCATCTTTAATGCACCGGGGCATTTTTCCATGTAACGCATCGGTGCATATTATTTGATACAACATCGGTGTTGACATCAACCTACCCTCAACGGCACGGTCGCCTCGCCAGGACCTTCACAAAACTCGGCCCGAAGAGCTATGATGCTCCTCCAATCCCGTATCGGAACTATCTGTCACCCACAGGACGCTCTGTTGATCTCCCGACAACTATCTCGGGAAATCGGGTTTCGCGGAATCGCGAACCCTGTGCGCACTCCTCGTGCAACTTCAACCTCCGATCCCCGATCCCTGAGGTCAACGGTCAACCTTCTCTTTATCGGTGATTCCCTTATCGGGAAATCGGCATATGAAAGGTCGTGATCTCCTCACCTTTCAAAACCCCGGGTACCGAGGTGCCGATTCTCTGCTACAGCGCCACCTGTCCTCCACTATATCCCTGGGGTCCCACGCTGATGCGTCGCCTCAGGATTTTGTGGATCGTGAACCCACGATACAAAGTTGCCTTGCTGCTGGAAACCCCAAATGTCGAAACCCCGATACACCGGATCCGTGCCACCTGTCCGTGCTCAAACCGATGGTTCCGATTAAATCGGGAAATCGCGAATCGTGATTTCGACGTGCATGCAACCTTTGCACTCGTCAAACCCGATATGCCGATGCACGATGGCAAATGGGTTCCACTTGCACTTGCGAACTCTTCCGGCTCTCGAGACTCAATTCTGTTCATGCTCCTCCTGGGTCTGTTCCCACAATGCTTGCAAGGAACTATCCCTCCTGAGCTTTGTTTCTCTGGCTCCTTCAGAGATCTTTCGAACACACTCCTTGTGCTCGACCTTCAACCGCTTTCAACAGTGTTGAAGTATTCCAGGTCATGTGCCCTCGCAGCTACAACCAACCTGACCTTTCCTTCCTCAAACTTGCTGCTGAGATTCCACGTCTGACCTGCACTCGCCTGCACAGTTCGAATAACCCAATTCACTCTGGGCAAAACGAGAACCAAAAGTTCAACTGTTAGCCTCCTCGACGCACTCTATGAGGAGGAATTCGACTGCACTCTATGTAGGAATCTCCTGGCTTAAGCAGGGAAACAATTGAAACTCATTCGCTTCATTCCCTCAGGTTACGAACCTGGTATGCAATCACATATGCAGCATATAAAAGATAAGCATAAAAAGAAGCAAACATGCATAAGCATAATATCAACAGCACACAGAGATCAAACACATCCATGGAATTGAATCACAGCTTCCTATTAATTCAATATCTGTACATGAAGGTTCTTCCCAAGATATCTACTCTGTTCTCTTTTTCTCTCTATGCTAATGCTGAATAATCTAATGCCTCTCAATAGAACAAAGGAGGGTGCCTATATTATGTTTTCCCTCTCAAGAGTCAAAACTGTCTAATCTACAGTTAACTCCTACCTAACAGCATTAAAACTAAATAAATTCCTTCTTATCTTTAATATCCTACAAGTGCGCCTAGCTTTGAATTTCTTCGTTCAGGTGGCGGTGCAACAACTCCAAGGTAATTCAAAATGCACGCGTTGGCACTGTCCAGCTGTATTCTTTCTCCTCGCGCGGCTCACCTGTGGGAGTCGTAGATGCTCCTGCATCATACTCCTCGGCTCAAAAGATTTCATGGGCTCCTGTCCATGAGTTGTTGCACGGTGTGACCATGCTTCTGTATAACTGCTTCTAATTCCCAGCTGGCATCCTCCACTGGGTGGTTCTTCCATTTCACCAGGTACTCAAAGTACTGTTTCCTCCTGGTCTTCCTTCCAACTCGTTTATCCAGTATGCACTCCATCCTTGGTTTCTGTGCAACTGGTAATTGTTTCTGCCACTGAATCACTGGTTCCTCAGTTCCAATGCCTGCTTCTTCAGCCCTATGGGGGTATAAATCCGAAATGTTGAAAATCGGAGATATCCTGATGCCTTCTGGCAACTCAAGCTCATATGCATTTTCCCCGAATTTCCTCAAGATTCTGCAAGGTCTGATTTTCTTCATCTTGAGCTTGTTGTATGTTCCCCTTGGGAACCTTTCTTTCCTCAGGTGTGCCAGAACCATGTCACCAACTTCAAACTGAAGTTGTCTTTTCCTCTGGTCGGCTCTGCGTTTATACTCTTGATTGGAATTTTGCAACCGCTGCTTCACCTGCGTGTGAAGTTCTTTCATCGCTTCAGCGAACTCCTCAGCTCTCGCGCTGCTAGTTTCAGCCTGTTCTGGCTCCCTGAGCTCAGACACTCCTCTCGGCTGTGTTCCATATAAAATTTGAAATGGACTCTTACCTGTACTCCGATTCACAGAATCATTGTACGCAAACTCTGCCTGTGGTAAAATCTGATCCCAACTGGTGTGATGCTCCGTCACCAGGCTTCTCAACAGATCTCCTAAGCTCCTGTTGACTACTTCTGTCTGCCCATCTGTCTGTGGATGGTAAGCAGAGTTGAATGCCAAGTCAGTCCCCAGCTTCTTCCATAGCGTCCTCCAAAAATGACCTATGAATTTGGTATCCCGATCCGAGACTATGCTTCTCGGCAATCCATGCAATCGGACAATCTCTTTAAAGAACAAATTGGCGATGTGGGTTACATCACTCGTCTTATGGCATGAAATGAAATGCGCCATCTTCGAGAATCTTTCCACCACAACAAAGATGGAATCAAGTCCTCGTTGTGTTCTCGGTAAACCTAACACAAAGTCCATGCTAATGGCTTCCCATGGCCTTTCGGGTATAGGCAATGGCTGATATAACCCTGTTTTTTGTTTTCGGCCCTTCGCGTGTTGACATATTCGGCACCTGTCAACAAATCACTTTACATCTGCTCACATGCCTGGCCAATAATAAGACTCGCTCAGCTTGGCAAATGTTTTTTCATGCCCGAAATGACCTGCTAGTCCTCCACTGTGCTTCTCCTTTACCAAATTCTCTCTCATAGAGCAATCTGGAATGCACAATTGATTGCCTTTGAATAGCAATCCATCCTGGATCAGGTAGTCAATCCACGGACTCCTATCCCTGAGAACTGGGTTCTCGACTGCTTCATAAGCTTCCCCGAAATCGATATCACCTGCATACATATCTTTCAAATTTTCAAAACCCAAGGTCTTGACTCTGAACTCTTGCAGCAACAAACATTTCCTGCTCAAGGTGTCAGCTACCTTGTTCGCAGTCCCCGAAATGTGCTTGATGACGAATGTGAAATTCTGCATGTACTCTACCCATTTCGCATGCTTTTGATTCAGCTTCTCCTGCTGACTCACGAATTGCAGTGCATGATTATCACTGTACAGCACAAATTCTTTGGGTATGATATAATGCCTCCACTTCTTCAATGCCTGGATAATGGCATAGAAATCTTTGTCGTATGTGGAGTACTTCAACTTCGCATCATCCAGCTTCTCGCTGTAATACACCACAGGTCTGTCATCCTGACTTAAAACTCCTCCAACAGCATATCCACTAGCATCACACTTCACTTGGAAGGTTTTCTGAAAATCAGGCAACACTAATACTGGTTGCTCTGTTATCTTCCGCTTCAACAGATTGAAGCTTCTCTCAGCGTCAGCTGTCCACTGAAAAACTTTATGCCACTTCTTCACAGTGTCCATCATGGCGGCACTAATCTCACTAAAATTTTGAATGAATTTTCTGTAGAAGCTTGCCAACCCATGGAAGCTCCTTACCTCAAAAACATTTCTCGGCGATGGCCAATTCCTGATCACTTCAACCTTCTCAGGATCCATCTTCAATTCATTTTCCGAAATTACAAAACCCAAATAAATGAGTTATGTCTGCATGAAGGAACACTTCTTCAAATTTATCAGCAGTTTCTCCTGCTGTAGCCTTCTCATCACAATAGCTAAATGCCTCAAGTGTTCAGCCCTAGTCTTGCTGAAAATCAATATGTCGTCTAGGTACACCACCACAAATTTGCCAATGAATTCCCGCAGGACTTCATTCATCAGCCTCATGAAAGTGCTTGGCGCGTTTGTTAACCCAAACGGCATGACCAGCCATTCGTACAAACCCTCGTTTGTCTTGAATGTTTTTTTCCATTCATCTCCCTCTCTCATCCGGATCTGATGATATCCACTCTTGAGATCAATCTTGGAGAAGTAATTTGCCCCACTCAGGCAGTCCATCAATTCGTCCATTCTTGGCAGTGGAAACCTGTACCTGATGGTGATCTTATTGATTTCCCTGGAGTCTGTACACATTCTCCAGCCTCCACCCTTCTTCGGACTTAGTACTGTCGGAACAGCACACAGACTAAGACTCTCTCTGACCAGTCCTTTATCCTGCAGATCTTGTACCTGCCTCTTGACCTCCTCGTTCTCCTGAGGCGTCAACCTGTATGTTGCCTTATTTGGTAAGCTTGCTCCTGGTATGAGGTCAATGTGGTGACTCACACTCCTCATTGGTGGAAATGAACGCGGAAGTTCATCCACGATGATATCAGCAAACTCTCCCAGCAGTTGCTGAATCTCCTCTGGCAAGTCATCCACTCTTGTGCTTGTCAGGACAATTCTCGACTTCCTGACAACCAAGAATTGTGGATATTCATCTTTCTCTAGCTCTGTGAGAAGCTCTTTCCCACTCATGAGAAGTATCGTATTGTTTACTTCCAGCTTGACCACCTTATCCTTGATCGGAAGCAACGTATGGGATCTCCCATCCTTCTCCAAGGTGTATGTGTTCATCCTCCCATCATGGACAACATGTCGGTCATACTGCCATGGTCTACCCAATAAAACGTGACAGACATCCATGGATAGGACATCACATAGGATCTCATCCTTATATTCACCCATTTTAAAATTGACCAAGCATTGTTTTGTAACACATACCTGGTGTCCTTTCTGCAGCCACGTCACTTTGTATGGACTTGGGTGTTTGCACGTCTGCAGCTCCAATTTCTCCACCATCTCGGTCGAAACGAGATTATCGGTGCTCCCACTGTCCACTATGACCTTGCATTTCCAGCCCTTGGTCTTGCAAGTCGTCCGGAACAGTCTGCATCTTTGCGCTGAGTTGTCCACCTCTTTCTCAGGTTTCAAAAGGACCTTATGCACTGTCAGTGACTTCCCACTTCCAGTGTCTTCATCCTCCACGTCACGCCTCTGCGCCTCAGCGACGTGAGCTTTTCCTCCGTCCATCTTCCTCTCTGGACAGTCAACGGCTTTGTGTCCGTCTTTACCACACGTGAAACATGTGATAACTCCTCCTCGACCTCTGCCTCTACCTCGGGTACGAGGAAATGCATTGGCGTCAGCGTAATCTCCTTGTTGATCTGGTTGTTGTCTCCTCAGCTCAAAATTTTGTTGTCTCTGTTCAATTTGTGGTTGCCTCTGTTGTGAGGTTCCACCTTTCTCAGCTTTACCCTGAGGCCTCTTCCAATACTCCTTGGGCTTCTGTGTTCTCTCTTGAACAACAGATTTTCCTCTAGGCTGGCTTCTGCCTCGCCCTCACTGACCTTGTTTGCGACTCAGCTTTTCTTTGGCTTTCAGAGCCATCTGGTACGTATCCTCAACAGTGCGGATGGTAACCATGCTTAACTCGTCCTGAATGTCATACCTGAGGCCATTCAGGTATCTGGCTACCTTCTCGTCATCACTCTCCCGATGACCAGCTCTGATGTTGAGCCTGTAGAATTCTTCGGTGTATTCCTTCACCGTCATCAGTTTCTGTCTCAGGTTCTGCATGCACCTGAACAGAGTGATCTGGTAATCCCTCGGAATGAACTTCGCCTTCATCTTGGCGATCATCCGATCCTAGATTTTGATCTTCTGTTTTCCTTTGGAACGCCTGTCTGCCTGCAGCTTATCCCACCATAAGGTTGCATGTCCCTTCAACTTCGTGACGGCATGCCTTATCTTCTTGTCCTCTTTGATATCCTCATAGTCGAAGTAGGTGTCAAGTGCTCGGATCCAATCCAGCAACTCCTCCACGTTTAGATTTCCCTCATAGACAGGAATGTCCATCTTTGTCTTCGAGCTCATCCTCGAAATGGCTTTGATCAACCTCTCTGTCGAGGCATCTTCTGCGGCGACCTCTTCTTGTTCATGTCCAGCTTCCTCTTCAACCTCAGGATCGCTGAACTCTCCTGTACCATCTCCACGCCTCTGGGTGGTTTCCATATCTTCGAGTCTTGCCCTGAGATCTCGTATCTGACGTTCCATATCTGGATTCCCTGCTGGATTTCCTGCTGGTCTACCCCTTCTTCGCGCATCCCTGTCTTCTCGATCAGGTGACTGCCTCTCCCTTCTTGGCGACATTATGTCTTCTTCTCTCTGCTACCCAAACAAAGAGACTCCAACTCCCTCTCTGATACCACTTGACGTAAGTCGTGAGTATCAGAGTGCTTCCTTTCCTCTTTATCTCTTCCTATCTGCAATATACAGACAAGACTTTCAAAGCTCTGATACCACTTGACGTCAACCTACCCTCAACGGCACAGTCGCCTCACCAGGACCTTCACAAAACTCAGCCCGAAGAGCTATGATGCTCCTCCAATCCCATATCGGGACTCTCTGTCACCCACAGGACACTCTGTTGATCTCCCGACAACTATCTCGAGAAATCAGGTTTCGCGGAATCGCGAACCCTGTGCGCACTCCTCGTGCAACTTCAACCTCCGATCCCTGATCCCCGAGGTCAACGGTCAACCTTCTCTTTATCGGTGATTCCCTTATCGGGAAATCGGCATATGAAAGGTCGTGATCTCCTCACCTTTCAAAAACCCAGGTACCGAGGTGCCGATTCTCTGCTACAGCGCCACCTGTCCTCCACTATATCCCTGGGGTCCCACGCTGATGCGTCGCCTCGGGATTTCGCGGATCGTGAACCCACGATACAAAGTTTCCTTGCTGCTAGAAACCCCGAATGTCGAAACCCCGATACGCCGGATCCGTGCCACCTGTCCACGCTCAAACCGACGGTTCCAATTAAATCGCGAATCGCGATTTCGACGTGCATGCAACATTTGCACTCGTCAAACCCGATATGCTGATGCGTGATGGCAAATGGGTTCCACTTGCACTTGCGAACTCTTCCGGCTCTCGAGACTCAATTCTGTTCATGCTCCTCCTAGGTCTGTTCCCACAATGCTTGCAAGGAACTATCCCTCCTGAGATTTGTTTCTCTGGCTCCTTCAGAGATCTTTCGAACACACTCCTTGTGCTCGACCTTCAACCGCTTTCAACAGTGTTGAAGTCTTCCAGGTCTTGTGCCCTCGCAGCTACAACCAACCTGACCTTTCCTTCCTCATACTTGTTGTTGAGATTCCACGTCCGACCTGCACTCGCCTGCATGGTTCGAATAACCCAATTCACTTTGGGCAAAACGAGAACCAAAAGTTCAACTGTTAGCCTCCTCGACGCACTCTATGTGGAGGAATTCGACTGCACTCTATGCAGGAATCTCCTGGCTTAAGCAGAGAAACAATTGAAACTCATTCGCTTCATTCCCTCAGGTTACGAACCTGGTATGCAATCACATATGCAGCATATAAAAGATAAGCATAAAAACAAGCAAACATGCATAAGCATAATATCAACAGCACACAGAGATCAAACACATCCATGGAATTGAATCACAGCTTCCTATTAATTCAATATCTGTACATGAAGGTTCTTCCCAAGCTCTCTGCTTTGTTCTCTTTTTCTCTCTATGCTAATGTTGAATAATCTAATGCCCCTCAATAATACAAAGGAGGGTGCCTATATTATGTTTTCCCTCTCAAGAGTCAAAACTGTCTAATCTATAGTTAACTCCTACCTAACAGCATTAAAACTAAATAAATTCCTTCTTATCTTTAATATCCTACAAGTGCGCCTAGCTTTGAATTTCTTCGTTCAGGTGGCGGTGCAACAACTCCAAGGTAATTCAAAATGCACACACTGGCGCTGTCCAGCTGTATTCTTTCTCCTCGCGCGGCTCGCTTGTGGGAGTCATAGATGCTCCTGCATCAGGTGTCTTCTTATTGATAACACACCGGTGCATTCTATGCAGAAATCCTTGGAGATTAATTATTTTTAACTATCCCGATGCGTTTTTATGGTAACTCCATGGTGCTTACATGAAAAATGCCCTGGTGCTTATACAAAACACGCCCCGGTGCTTAAATATTTTACTTCCCCGGTGCTTTCATATTTTACAGCCCTAATTCTTGAATTTAAGTGTACAACATCGGTGTTGTATGTGTATGTACGCAAAGGTGCTTGTGCCTTATACAAACACATTGATTTGTAAACATCTGTTAACACCTTCGGCCACCCATATTTTTTTAGTTATAATCAACTTTCGTTATAGTATCTAGAAAAACATCAGATATTGATTACCGATGTTCTAGCAGAGGTTTTTTTATAATTATTTCCAATTTTGTAACACTAGAAACCTCAGCTATAACCTCCACTAAAAGATATTTTCCTTGTAGTGAAACCTTCAAGGGATCAACCATGAAGGGACCTCAAAATGGTGAGTTTGATGGAATGTATGACACGAGTTGTGGAAGGTCGGGTGGAAAGTTGATATTGGCATAAATAGGTTAATTTTTGGAATGAGTGGATCATGGTAATTGAAGACTTCGCTTATGACGACACTGACTTTTGTCAAGAGCCAAAATGAAAGACTTCTAAAAATTTGTAAGTTTTTCAAGTTTTATAATGTTTTTGTGTGTATATATATGGTGGTGTATCATAACCAATCAAAAATTTTGTCATGACATAGATGTGGGAACAGCATGACTGGAAGCATGGGTTTGGATCTGTTGTAAAAGCAGCGATGAGGAGTCTGAGGAATACGAGAGTGACACTGAGAACCTCCATGATGTGTAGAGGAATATAGAGGGTTTGACCATGGGTGTACTCCAATGTGCATGGAGGAGATTTTGTTGATAATTTAGAGCCATACATTGGGTGTGTTCTACCCCTCCCTTTGGTTGCTTAGGAGAGTAGGCTATGCAATGATATGATACCATGAGACGCGTGCACCTTGGGATGACTAGATGACAATATCCCACTTTTGTACTATGGAATATAGGATTAAATGTTCAACAAATATTATATCATGATGGGCCATGTGGGCCGATTTTTTATACTCCACCATTTTTGGGACACTACTACATATGGGCGGATTATTCCACGAAAATTTTCCACGCTTCAACTAGTTTCATATTTTTTTTAAACAGGGCGGGATTTTCATCGATATTTCCACGAAAGTTCATCGCAATATCAACGAAAATCTTATTAAAATTTAGTCGGGATTTTCGTCACTATAGCAACTAACTTTCGTGGCAATAGCGACGAAAATTTTGCCTATCTCATTGGTCAATGTTAACAGCTAGTTGACTATTTTATCTATATATACGTGCTTTAAGAGACTTTGCGACACAATTTCTATAGTTGCGACATTGTTCTTGGCTTTTGTTTGAGATGTTTTTTTTTTCGTCACCCACCGGTTGAATAAATCCAATTCTCGATCTACATAACTCATATTTTTCTATTGCAAGGTTAGTATGTTATTTTTTATTGATGTACTCATTTAACTTGTAAATTTGTTTTCAAATGTCCAAATTTCATTTATCTTGTTTTCCCTTGATAATATATTATAATATGTGTAGTACCATATTTCATGTCTTTGGTTTTTTGATCTAGTTAGTATATTCTATGGAAAAGGGTATGTGGATTCCATAATATTCTAGGTTTATGGAATCCACATACCCTTTTCCCTTCAATTGTAATTATAATCTCTCTCTCTTTTCATTGATAAAGATATGGAAGTGATCTTGAAACTCAACCCTAATCGGTGAAATGATAATAATTGATTGTCATTTTCTTCTCTCTTTTAATTTTTAAGACCTGACAAAAAAACACCAACAAATATTGATTGAAGCAGGGACTAATAAGATACATAAACACTAACCCTAAACTTATGTTAGATATATATGTCGTTATTATATAAAGAAAACATTTGTACACATGTGACCTTATTATAAAGATGTTATCTATGTCGTCATAATGTTGATCCTCTACACATATGATCACCTTATTATAAAGATGTTGACCTTATTATAAATATGTAGGTCATTGCAAATAAACATATCATAATCGAAAGGAGTATCCAAAATATAAAAAATTGACAACTTAATGTTTGGTATGGTGTAGGTAAGACAATTACTTGTCAGAACAAGGATTTGTCACAATGAACGAAAAAGACAGGAAGCTTGCTTGGTTAAGAGCGACATTAGAGGCGAGGGGTGATGGAAAATGTTATTTCCCTTGCTATGATTGCAGAGGCTTGCAAAATAGAAGAATTTTAATAACAACAGCCCAAAAAAATTATAGGGAGAAGGGGCACGTCGAAGGGGGTTATGAATATTGTCCCTTGGTAAGAGGATTCAATATTTAATGTATTCTCTGTAATAATCAGTATGTCATGAATTTTAGTAATTATATTTCTTATCGAGATTTTTATATTTTCTATACACACTAACTTTTCTATGTTGTTTTTAAATATATAGAC
>ML819338.1:111174-142305 GCA_009831015.1 Picea engelmannii
AAAATTCACATCTTCTAACTACAAAATCCATACAAAACAACAATTGTTTTACAAGCTCATATTTCTTCATGTTGGCTTGCAGTTAATTGTGGGTTAATATGGCATTACCATATTACAATGTAATATGGTAATACCATATCTCATGTAATTTTTTTTTTAAACTTAATGACATCATCGCAATATTGATGCTAGTTCTTCGGGAAAAAAAATGCATTTTGACCACCGTGGCAATAGCGATGAACTTTCATCGCAAGTTGCCACAGTTTTTCGTCGCACATACAGCATCTTCATCGTAACTTTGGTCTAGATGAATCCATGTCATCGCTATTTCCACGAAGTTTCATCGCACGTTGCCACGGGTTTTCGTCACGCATACAGCATCTGCATCATAAGTTTTTGACTTGTCAAAACTTTTCGTCGTAATTGCCACAGTTGTTCATTGTACTTGTGACGATATTTCGTCAGAATTGTGACGATGCAAAGGGTTAACCGAACTTGAATCTGGTGACACGTGGAGAGATAATTTCGTCAATGTTTCCACACACACCTGGATCGTCGATATAGCAACAAAATTATTCTGACGAAAAAAAAAATCGGCTTTCGTGGAAATTGCGACGAATATGTGTGGCAATATCAACGAAAAACCATTGAAAATTTGGTCATATGTACTAGTGGGATGATGTAACCAAACAATTTATGATATGTGTGTGTGTGTGTTTGTTTTGTCTCATACCTATGGTTTTTTTATGATGTGAATGAAACTCATGTAAATATTTGCATGCATGATTTTCTAAACAAAATGCTTAATTAATGTGAAAAAATCCAATCTAACTCGTAATTAAGAAATGAATGAGTCAATGTATTAGACCCTCTTGGAATATGCTAGTTATCAATGTAATCAAAGTGCCCTTCCAAAAGAAAATCCCTCAGATATTTTCCAAGCAACATAGGACTTTTGACAAGATAGGCATATTCAACTGAAATACCACTAGCTGGGAATCCAACCTGGAAACTAATGTGTGAATGTCGATAGAAAGAGCCTCGGATAGGAGGTAAATGAATGGATTATACTCTGCAATGTTATTGATTGCAAGACCAAAGCATATTCCCCCTGAACTCTCTATTTCATTTATGGGAGAGGAAAGGACCTAAGCAATGGAAGCAATGATATGGGTACTATGGTGGGGAATGTGAGAAAAGCATGTTAGAATATGAAATATGTGTGCTCGTTTTACCATTTCCAATACCCTTGTCACCCAACCATAGGTCGAAGCCACCCTCTAAGAACCTTAACCTTGACAGAGAATCACTCTGGAAGCAAACCCTAGGATAGATAGCTAAACAAAGGGTAGTGCACCTTTCCCCAAGGATAGTGCATCACAAAGAGCTGATCAGATATTCAAAACCCTAGCCAAGAGATAATCCAATCCAAAACGTAACTACTAGTTGCAACAGCTGCACCGACATCTCTCCTCAAACCTGCACACAAGACTGGGCACTACAGTGTGCACCAGTTGTTGCTCTGCAATTCTGAGACTGTGACAAATGAGAGACTAGCGCCCTGTATTTATAGTATTCCTGGCTAACTACCTGGGCTGACTTATTATTCTGGGTATCTGTCTGTTCAGTATGTTATTATTTCTTTTGGACGACTTCTTCTCTTGGAGGCTAATAACCTAATATAAATTATCTTTTTGAGCCAACAAGTCTTCTAAGGTTATTAGCCAACTCATTAGGGTTTCTTCTTGCTTCCTGGAGTATTCTATCCTTGTCAGGTTTACACGTGGAGGTAAATACCTCCTGCAACTACCATAATATCAACACTCCCTCCTAGCTAGGGAGGTATTACAAGTAATGGTCTTTGAGCAAAAAACATACCATTCACCCGGTAGCATCAACATAGTTATATAGACTAGATCATGAGCACCATCATCATCATCAGTTGCATCATCTCTTGAAACCATACTCTATCTGAGTAATCAGACATGATGCTCACTCCACAGAGTGATACAAGAGCCATTCTTCTAATCTAGAAGAGTAAATGTTCTGAACCATCTTTTGTCTGGAAAATCTTTGTTCATCATTCATCTTGCTAATAATTATTTCCAATAAACTGCTTGATAGTCTTCAAGGAAATCAGAACAAAATAGAACACAACTGTGTCTATCCATAGTAGTACATAACTACAATCCAGTGGTACACTGCCACACCAAGTAGAAAACAAGTACTTGATCAATAACGTATAGTCACAACCAGTGGAACACATCCACCACAGTAGTATACATCTATTGTCACACAATCTTCATAACAATCATCTGATATCAACCTACACAAAAACAATGTTATGATATAAACTGAATCATCTAGGCCAATCTTTCACTCACGTCTGTGAGATATGAAAGAATATATGCCCTCGGAGTAGAACAATGAGATATCTGGACTATTCTTCTCAATCAAGGAAGAATGACTGCCATGTCTTCTGAACCTGGACCATTCCCCACCCTGGGCCATTCTTCCTACACTACTCAAAGTGCATCCTGGAGAGAATGTATAAACCCTAAGGAATATTTGTCCCTGATTGTTGAGCCTGGACCATTCCCCACCCTGGGCCATTCCTCCTACACTAATAAAAGTGCACCCTAGAGAGAATGTATAAACCCTAAGGAATGATTGTCCGGACTAGTTCCTCTGTTAACCACAAGAGGAAAAGATTGTCCTATATCAACCTCCAAAATGGACCATTCCTCATGTTAACCACAATGAGAAATCGTTGTCCAACGAGGCGGGCCAGTCTTCTTGAGTAACCCTCAAGAAGAGAGACTGCCCTAGACCACTCCCCATGTTAACCACAATGAGAAGTCACTGTCTATGATACATCAGTAATCTGGACCATTTCCCATGTTAACTACAATGGGAAATTGTTGTCCGTCAGAAATATCAATCCACTTTCCGAATAGGAAAGAATCTTTCCAAGCTGGACTATTTTTTTTTTTCAATCTTGAAAATGAATGTCCTCAATAATATTTCCAGTGCTCCCTCCCAACCTAGGAGTCATCTCTTCCTTTTTCAATAAGGAAGTCATCTACATAAGCTCCAGATTGAGTACGCAAACTCTTTCATCTTGGATAGAAGCTTTACCAAAATGTCTGCTTATCTGCTCATCTGTGGAGATATGTATTGGAGAACCACTTTCTCCTTTCTGGACTTCATCACAGATAATGCAGTGCTTGATTTCAAATGTACTTTGGTCTGGAACACTGGTTTTTCTCTGAAGGCTTCATGTAGCTCTGATCAATAGAGTATATCATTGTTGGAAAAACTAGAACATATCCATGTGGCACTTATTTTGTTATCATGAGATCTGATCTACTGAGTAATCATCTTGATGTTATAGGAAATATTCACCACGCTTTTGTTGTGCACTGGAGGTTCTTCACCAAGTTATCTTCTTCTATCTACATACAAGGGTCTCTTTCTGGTATGCCTCAAATTCTTGAGGTTGCTTCTTCATACGCTCTTTATTCAATTTCTCTGGAGAGTATTCTTTGCATTCATCTGATGTAGAACTCCAACTTATGGATGTTGTGAATGATATAATGACTCATGTAGAGATAAGTCTGGTTTACTGGAACAAATAATCATCATAGTCTTTTCCCTCCATCTGGGAGAACCTCTAGTTCTAGATATCGCAATGCTTTCATTCATAAGTCTTCCATACACTATTCTTCATCATGACTTTCAGTTCCTCTGCTTGATTGTTTTTATTGAGTTTATATCAGGCTGACAATCTTGTGATTCATGATACAATGACCAGTTGTTTTGGCTTCTCTTTCTTTCTTTGAATCTTCATGTTCTTCCTCATGTTTATCTCTTGGGTCCATGGAGTAGATTCCATTCCCTAAATATTCTATTTCTTTCTTTCATCACAAGATCACGGATGTGGATGGACAACCATGGATACTTTAAAGCTTCTCTTCGAAGAAGACTTCTTTTGAGGTTGAACTGGATACGTACTATCTTTCATGGCTGCTATCATGGATATATACTTCATCATCTTCTATGTATCACAGGATTAGCTCCCTCCTAATCCTTGCTTCATTTATGAGTGTATATAATCGGCTCCCTCCGTCTAACAGAGTCCACGCTTACATCTGCATCCTTATTGTCTTCTGCAATATATAATTGGCTCTCTTGTCTAACAGAGTCCACGCTTCCATCTTGCTATCTTCTACAAAACGTCATAAGTCTTTTTCCATTTTCCTCTTGATTGTTGACTTCTTTCTGTCTTTACTTCTTCTAAGTCTCTTCATGATTGATTCGGCTTATCTTGCAATAGATTCCACATGATTTGTATTTCATCCTTTCATGTGTATTATCTAATGATATCCATTCTTATCTTGTTGTTCTTCCATAGGTATAGTTCTTCTTGGAACACATTATCTTCCAAGAGATAGATATACAAGATATGTACAGAGACAATGCAAACAAGATATGTACAAGAAATAAGAAGAGTTTTGTTACCTTTAGAAGAAGAAGTCTCTTCCATGTTGCTTAGTCTTCTTTGTAGGTTCTTTTTCTTCGGCAATTGATGCTTCATGTTTCTCCTTCCTTTTCTTTTTCTCGGGACAATGATTCTTGTAGTGACCATACTTTCGACAGTTGAAGCATTGTACTTCTGAAATTTTTTTCTCTTGATTTGGCTTCCTCCTTGAACCAAACTTCCTTTTGTTCCTGAAGTTCTTGAATCTTGTTGTGAAGGCTTGATCATCGTACTTATTTTGGGATTTTTCTTTTGCACTGATCCTTGATTCTTCTTGAGCACAACAAGTCCAAAGTTCTTCAAATGTCGGATACTCCTTTCTTGCGTTCATGCTTGCGGAAAATGCATCCCACGTCTTGGGAAGACCATTGAGTACTATGTTTACCAACTCCTTTTTTGAGATGATCTCTTCAATAGATTGTAGTTGATCTCTTAACTAAGAAATTCTCACAAAGTATGATGTTATGATGTCATCATCATTCATCTTCATGTCATGAAGCTCATTCTTCAGACTCATTACTTGTCCAATGTTTCTGACTAAGAAGAGGTTTGTTAGGGCATTGTACATCTTCTTTGATGAGTCAAGATGAGAGATGTAGGGTATCAAGTGGTCTTTTATGGAATCCACTATGATACTCATGGATTTGATGTCACTATCTTTTAACTTCTCCATAGTTGCAACATTTTGTGGTTCCTTCTCTTTTCCTTCTTCAAACTCTTGCTTCACAATATTTCCTTTCACGATATCCAGCACTTTATTCTTGGCAAGGATGAGGTCAATCCTTGTATTCCACGCTCTGAAGTTAGAGGCTCCATCTAACTTGTTCTCTGGCTTCATAGAATAAGTCATGGCTTCTTTGACTTGGTCAAACCCTAAATTTGACCAAAAGCTCAAACTTCACATCTTGGCTTTCTGAGAGTACCAGGAGATGCACTAGGCTAGGGTGCACTGATCTATATGGAGATTAGGTTAATCCCTTCACCTAAGGTGCCTCAACAAGATGATTAGGGTTTCTTCAACTACTCCTGCCAGTAACCCTAGCGGTAGTGTCTTGGAAGTTGCTTCTGCTAGTAACCCTAGTGGCAGTTCCTCAGCGAGCTTAATATCCTAGCGACTATGTTTCCTTCCAGTGTTTAGACTAAATGAAGGAGGTGTGGGGCCATAACATGTTATAATATGAAAGATGTGTGCTCGTTTTACCATTTCCAGTACCTTTGTCACCCAACCATAGGCCGAAGCCACCCTCTGAGCACCTTAACCTTGACAGAGAATCACTCTGGAAGCAAACCCTAGGATAGATAGCCAAACAAAGGGTAGTGCACCTTTCCCCAAGGATAGTGCATCACAAAGAGATGATCAGATAGTCCAAACCCTAGCCAAGAGATAGTCCAATCCAAAACGTAACTGCTAGCTGCAGCAGCTACACCGACATCTCTCCTCAAACCTGTGCACAAGACTGGGCACTCCAGTGTGCACCAGTTGTTGCTCTGCAATTCTGAGACTGTGAAAAATGAGAGACTGGCCGACTTCTTCTCTTGGAGGCTAATAACCTAATATAAATTATCTTCTTGAGTTGACAAGTCTTCTAGGGTTATTAGCCAACTCATTAGGGTTTCTTCTTGCTTCCCAGAGTATTCTATCCTTGTCAGGTTTACACATGGAGGTAAATACCTCCTGCAGCTACCATAATATCAACAAAGAATACATAGAACAAGGTGTACGTTGACATTTTCAAATCAAGAATGAAGCACGATAACCATCGAACGAAGAAAAACCACACATAAAAGAAAAATACACACCACACCAAAAACTAAAAATACATTATGTACAAAGCATCATATAGCCAAGTGGCTTAAGCATAATACTTTTTGAGGTAGAGCTTATTGTGACGCTCCAAGGGTGTATTTTCATCATAGTCAACCAACTCATAGGACCCTTTATGTAACACATATTTAACGATGTAAGGACCATGCCAAAGGGATTCAAGCTTACTTTCATCTAATGTATCATGGTATTGATCATAGATCAAAACCAAATCACCATCCATAAAGACACGAGATCGAATTGTTTTGTGATATTGGTATTTGACGTGCTTCTAATGAGTCTCATTGGCCAATGAAACATCTTGATGTTTCTCATCAAGATGGGCCAAATACAAGAGATTATCTTCCTCGGAGGAAGTGTTGGCCAAGAGTTCTATAGATAGCCCCAATGATGGAATTTCACATTCAAATGGTAGGACTGCTTCCACTCCATAAACAAGTTGAAGCAGTGTAAACCTAATGACAGTATTAGATGAGGTCCAGTAAGCCCATAATGTTGAAAATAACATAAGTTGTTAGTTATTCTTATGTTTTCCTAAAATCCTCTAGATCATGTTGTTGCGTCTCTTTTGTCACTTGAGTGAGAAAATTAGAGATGCTTACAAGCCCAGTTGGGTTAGATAGGCAAGACAGCAGTAAAGGAAAGGGTTAGGAGAATAAAGCATAAAAGACTAAGCTAAGAATTAAACTAGGAATGATAAAAACAATTAAACTATAGTGCATAAGGACATAAGAACAAGAAACAAACAAGACTCATGTCACCAATGGAAAGGAGTGTATTAGTGGAAATAAAACACCAAAGAGAAAGGGAGACTTTGGGTCCCCTCTTCCTCCAAGGGAGGGCTCTTGAACCCCCAAAATTGAGCTCTTCTTGCAACTTGAAAACTTGAAAGAAATGGTGAAATAATCCCAAGCTAATTCACTCAAAGGGTGATGTGAATAACTCAAATGGAATGGTGCTAGTATGATCTTGATGAGAAAAGAGGATTCCCCAAGAGAATGGCAGCATCATAACCTTACAAATGAATTCCTTGAAAAAGTAGTGCACCCATGGCCTATTTTTATAGCATAACTTTGAGGCATTATTCAACTAGATTTTAGTGTGAACAAGGGGAAATTTAGGGTATCTTTAGGTCTTTGACCAGCCACCCAACCGGATTCAGCCGAGATTTGGATGTCAAATCGAATTGGAAGTTGAACTAGAAGTGGGTGGGAGGCTGACCAACATCATAAATGCGCCATTCTAAGGTGTGCGCGGATTTTAGCGTCCACAGTCACGCATTGTGCGCATGTGCGCTTTTCCTGTGTTTCTTGATGGCTCATGTGTGCGCGCTCCTTGTATAGTCATAGTGCATCTTGATTTTATAATTGGTTGTATAGTTTTGGACCTTTTGGGAATGCATTTTTGGTAATTTTGGTCCATGGGTGAACTAATAGATATTTGGAGATGTTGGATTCATGTAACCATGTGCAGACAAGATTTCAATGATAACAGATGCCCCCTGATGGATGAGGTTAGGAGCATACATATAGCCGAAATTCATCAATGTTTCTTCTACTGAGAGTACCATTGTAAGAAAGAGAGAGAATGAGAGTATCAAGAGTGACCCATTGGAGAGTAGAGAGGAACCTGTAGGATTCAAACCTTTCACAAGGTGTAAGAAAAATAAAATTGTGTACAAACAAGGCAGGCATGCCCCATGCTTGTGTCATATAACAAAAAAACGGTGTAATGCAGTAACTGAAGCTATGGTTTGGTGAATATGACTGCAGCACCCTCAGGGGTGGGTCGATAATAGTAGAGGACAATTTTGATGGTGAAAAAACTCCAAAAAAGAGGTGATGACACCTATAAGAAGTGTCGATGATTCGCAAGCATTGATGGCCTAACAATGTTCAGAGGTCTTCGGAAAATATAAAAACAACTGCAATAGTCGCAAAGTAAGACCCACCGCAACATGAGAAAGTGTTGAATTCGAATGTCATGGGGGTCAATGGCAACAAAGAGTAATGATGGTTCTCTCTGTGTCGTCCGAGACTCCTCATTGTGAAGGTAATGAGAGTCAAGATACTGTCTCCCATCTGGAAACTGTGTTGATGTCGACAGAAAGGGAGACGCGACTCCAAGAAGTGGGGGGCTTCATGAAATTCACTGGAGAAGATCAGGAAATGATGAGTAACATAGATGACGTCGGGAAGTGGTGAGACTCGAGACTGCCCTTGGTTGGGGATAAAGGGGGTGTGGCAGCAACCGTGAAATCGGACCTAGCATCAGGGGGACGGCTAGGCGGGGGTGAGATGGTGCCATAGGCATGATAAAGTGGAAAAAATCAGAGAGCAAGGGTATAGAGATATTGAGATACTTGGGGTTTATGGATGATGTCAATAGGAGTAGAAGATAATGGATGCCCCAACCAAGAGTGGCATGGGTTGCGTTTGCCAAAAGAAGAAGGTCGCCAAAGGTGACAACAAAAATCTATGTAAATGCCGGAAACAAAGGCTTTGTACAATTGCCAAATAAATAAATAATTGGGGATGAGTGTACAAATATAGAAACGGGTGCCCCAGTGCAAGATGGCTTGGCCTATGAGGGCGCAAGTTGTGTAGGGAACTGGTGGGGGGTGAGGGGCCCCATGGGTGGGTCTCTGTATGAGGTAAATGAATGAAGGGGAATTCGTAGATGGGCAAACTGATGTTGGATGAAATGGGGGGCTAATGATACTATGGGGGTGTAGTCCAATGAGAATTATGAAGAAATATCCTGGGAGTCCATGGGTCAGGCTAGCAATATGAGGAGAAGGAGTATGTGGTTGATTCTCGAGCATGCGTAAGACTATTGGGACTCCCATCCATAGGGGGTGAAAGAAACATGAGTTTCGAAAGGTCAAGGGGAACTTAGAATGGGACAACTCATGTGGGGAAGAGTGCTACTGAGTGACAGTACTGAAAATGCAGCGGAGGTGAGAGTACTGCAGAGCCGGATGGGGGTGTCCTATAGGAAGATGTCGGAGGGTGGAACTGGAAGATGCAGTTGATATTCAAAGGGAATGACTACATGCTAGTGTCGAGAATATACCTGAAGGGGTTGCATGGAGATGTGAGGGCCAAGTACCTGCACACATTAAAACCAAATACCCAACGTGAACAACATCTGAAGATAACGAACATATAATAGTTATTTGATAATTTTGAATATGCGCATGCGTACCTGAACGGGGTATGAGAAAATGGCTCCTCAGGGGTCGGGGATGGATTGTGACCCGGGAAGTATGATTGTGTAGGCAACGGGATCATAATCCCATGGCTAAAGATGGATCGAAAAACAGACATCCGGAGCTCTTGGAAGGGAGTATGGAAGTTTTGGAAAAAAGGGCCTATCTATAGTTGTAGGGCCCACATTGCCACCTCATTTGGACCTGCTACAATTTTGATTAGAAAGGATATTCTAGAGCAGATTTAGAGATTCTAAGAGTGTGAGGAAGCTGATCCGAGAGGTGCGAGAGTTAGGTTAGTGGTCTCATCCTCCTGTATAGTTGTTAGGTGTCAATTTTTGGGTAGGACCATACGGATGGTCGTATGTTGGGTTTTTGGGAGTGTGGCCCCCCAAATGCGCAGGAAATCAATGGAGACCTGCACACGAGTGCACGGCTGTAATGGGCACAGTTGCGTAGGGGGGCACTCGATTTGGTAAAACAGGTGTGCATGGGATGCATGCTTGTTCGAAGCACAGTCACGCATATGTGCGCAGTTGTGTTTCTGACAGTTGCGCATAAGTGCACAACTATGTAATGAACAGGTGCACATTGGATGCACGCATGTGGGGTGAATAGGTGCGCATACATGCATGTTTGTGGGTTGAATAGGTGTGCATGTGTGTGTTCCTATGGGGATAACATCCGTGCCCTTGGGGCAAAGCTGAGGGTGAAAAAAAAAACTTATCTATTTTGGGATATTTTTGGTGTTTTGATGAGTTGTGATGGCTAATCGAGTACTATATATGTGGATGCACGTGATCATTTGTGATGATGCTGATCCATTAGAGAAAGAGGGACTAGGAATGACTAAGGGAGGCTGTGAGGGATGAGGATTCAGCGGTTCATGGTGCTTTGGCGGCCTGTGGGCTGCTGAATTTTTTTGAGTGCTCACTGGTGAGGGAACAAGAGTATTTGCTGCAATTCTTGATTTCGATGTGGAGTCCAAAGTTGCAGTGTTTTATTGTGTGTGGGGAGCACTTGGAATTCTCTACTGAAGAGGATGTCTATTTTCTAACTGGGCTCCCTTTCTGAGGAACCCTGCTACTGGTTGAGTTGGTGATAGTTGGAGAGGGGAAGTTGGCTACCCTTGCTCGGACAGATTGTTCGGGAGAGGATTTCATGTCTAGATCAGTGATGAGGATTGTGGCGATGGATGCCCTGTTACATCGTTGCATGGCAGTGATGATCGTGAGAGTTTATGGGTCGCTCGCGACTCATTGTATTAGTGGCGGCCAACTGAGGATCATGCAGTGGGCACTAGAGGGTGGGATTTTTCCTGGGGCTTGATGTTGCATGCCAATATGGTGGGGCATATCACCAAATGTCAAGCTTCTAACTCAGGGGAGTTTTCTTTTGGGTCTATTCTAGTGGCTTGGTTTCTATAGAGGGTGCCTATGTTGCGCCCGAGAGTTTTGTTAGACCCACCGGGAGCGCAAGAGTCGTGACTACGGCGGTGGGAGATGATTTTGGTTTGTCATGGGGGTGGGGATGGTGTCCATTACTTCACGGCTAAGGCTGCATAGGTGTGGCGTTAGATGCTACAAATCATATTGTAGTTTCCATACAGTGGGATTGATTTTCGTGATGACCCAGAGATGGTATTACCCCCGGGAGAGGTATTCCAAAGCCGAGGTATGATGTTATTTTTGCTGGTTTTTTATTTGTTTAGATAGTATAGAATATGTTTGATATTTGGATGGATGATGATGCTATCATGTGTTTTTTTGTGTAGATGTGGGACCGTGTGGACGGGAGGTCGATATGATCAGAGCGTCATCCCGCTAGGGGCCTGTGAGACCATCGTGGGGAGATTCGTGAGAAGGGGAGAGGCGACGTCGAGAGGATGTTGTGGAGAGGCCTGGTGATGATGATAGTGTGGCCAGGAGATGTCATTATGATGACCCTGGTGAAAGACCATCACGTGCTCCTCCGGCCGAGGACAGGGGAGAGTTTAATTATTTATGTTGCCAATTAGAGGTGATTCTACGGGAAGTTCCCGAGGGGATGTGAGTGCAAATCCAGGATGAGGGGATCCTAGAGCAGTGTATTGGACTGTCGGCAGAGTCGCGGACCCTGATCTACAGAGCAGTTGTAGTCGGAGCTGCGATGACTAGGCGGTTTCCCCCAGGACCTGAGGGACCTATAGCTGGTGGGGTACCTCTGTTAGAGGGAGGGCCTGGTGCTGGAGAACTAGAGGCACCCTGAGGGCCACTAGATATGTAGTTTTTTGTTTGATATAGGCTGGTGAACCCATTTTTTATAGTTGTGACATCCATTTTTTTATTGATAGGGATGAGGTGACTCACCTGGCTATGGGCGATGTACTATTTTTTGTAAACACTTATGACATTTTGACCGATATATATATATATATATATATACATTTTTGGATCTTTGTGATGTTCATATGTGTTGATGATTTTTAATGTGGTTTATGATGTCTAATCTATATGTTGTGACAAACTTCTGATGGTTTACGTGTGTGTGAAGGTGTCTTGATGTGATATATGCCAATCTAGTATAATGTTAGCCATGTTATCTTCTATTTGATTAAATTGTCTTGGGATATGTGCAAATGTGATGAAATCAAAATGTTGAGATAAAAGTCTAACCTACAGGTATTTGCAAAAGAGGCAAGGGTCACGGACACGATACACATTGTTGAGCTGGAGGACGACAAGTTGGGAATCTAATAAGATGCTAAGGTGACAAGTATGATGATGGATAGCCTCAATAAGGAGACCAATGGCGATGGTGTATTCAACTTGTTTGTTGTTTGTTGAGCCCAAACATATGTCGTTGGAGTGGAGCGGTTCATGTGAGGAGGAATAGAGGGTCCAACCAACCAAAGTGAGATTATGTGTCCAATGGCTAGCACCGTTGGCGTAATCGATGTGGTAGGCTGACAGAGGAGGCATCTGTCAATAACAAAAATGATAGTTTAGACGTGAGGTACAGAAAAAAGAAGATTAAAAACACTAAAACAAAAAAAGAAATAGCCTAGTGTAGAATGGTTATGCTCAGGCGTAAAATTTCTTTAAGTACAACCCATTGACAAGTTCTTTGAGAGGGTGGCCCTCAGGGGAAGCCAGGATGTATGTACCTGTAGTGAGGCAATGTTGGATGATATAAGGTCCATGCCATAGTGACTCGAACTTTCCATGGCCGAGGGTATCGTGAGCGATATCATAAGCAAGGACGAGATCTCCTTCGTTAAATGATCGAAGGTTGGCATGGCGATCAAAGGTGGCCTTTGAGAATTTTTTGGTTGCCTCATTGTTCTGTAATGAGGATCGACGATCTTCATCCAGGGACTCTAAGTTCAGAAAACGTTGCTCCTTTGGAGTAGTGCCGGGTAATAGCTCAATAGCGATGCGTAAGGTGGGAATTTCGCACTCGATGGGAAGAGTGGCCTCAACTCCATGGACTAGATGAAATGGTGTGAAACTAGTGGCATTTTTCACTGTCGTGTGGTAATCCCATAGCGCGGAAAATAACATATGATGCCAATTGGTGTTATGTTTGTTAACCGTGCACTGCAACATGGTTTTGAGGACCTTGTTAACTGATTCTACCTGTCTGTTGGACTGAGGGTAGTATGGTAAGGAGAACTCGTGGGAGAAGCCTAACTTGGATGAGAGTTCAATGAAAATCGCATTCTCAAAATGTTTCCTGTGATCAGAGACTAGTTGGAGTGGTACTCCAAAGCGGGATATGACGTGGTTAAAGAAAAAATGTGTTGTTGTTTCAGCGGGGTTGTTGAAGGTAGGCATGGCTTTAGCCCACTTTGTGAAGTAATCAACTACAACTACAATGTATTTGTTTCCATTGTTGGATGGAGGGTTGCAATTCATGAAGTCGATGCCCCATTTACAAAAGGGGTCTGCAGTAATGACTGGGTGTAGAGGAGAAGGTGGTGCACGTGCTTTGTTGGCATAAAGTTGGCATTTATCACATCGCTTCATGGCATGAATTCAATCGTGAAATAATGTAGGCCAAAAGTAACCTGCACGGATGATTTTCAGAGCGGTGGACATCCCTGAGAGATGGCCCCCACAAGCGTCGTTGTGGTAGTCGTTCAAGACTCTGTCGGCCTCGTCAATAGTCAAGCATTGACAGAGTATGGTGTCGACCCCTCGTCGATATAAGATATCCCCGATGAGGAGGTAGCAGGGTGCCTGGTGATGAATATGTTGATGATCATCTCTGGAGAGGTGGTTTCCAAATTTTTTTGTTCGGAGATATACAAGAAGATTTCCATACCAAGGGTCATCCGAGGGGATGTAAAAGAGATGTTCATCGAGTAAGTCGATATTGACAAGGGAACTGGTAGTATCGGAGGGGAAATCCATGATGAGTTCGGTGAGGAAGAGAGATTTCTTGCTCTTGGATGTTGAAAATTAGAGATCGTACTCCTGAAGGATGACAATCCATCGAGCAAATTTACCATTAATTTGTTGACGACTAAGCAAGTATTGCATGGGGTTGGAATCTGCTATGACTTTGGTAGTTCGAAGCAGAATGTAATGGCGTAGCTTTTGGACTGTGAGGATGACTACAAGGGCTATTTTCTCTTCGTAATTGTATTTCAAGGGTGTCCTTGAGAGGCTTTTACTAATGTAGTAAATGGCATGCTCGCGATCATCATCCCCTATTTGAATGAGAACTCCTGCTATTGAGACGGCTGAGGCCGATATGTAGAGGATATATTCACGGTTATAGTTGGGTGGACTAATCAAAGGGGAATTGGAGAGTTCCATTTTAAGATCATCGAAAGAGTTTTGGGCATGTTCATCCCAGTGGAATGGGATTTCGTGGTGTAGTAAGCGCAGGAAACCATGTGCTCGAGTGGCATAGTCTGGGACAAAGTTCCATAAAAACTTAGCTTTTCCTTGTAGGCTCTGCAGTTGGCGTAAATTTTGAGGAGGGGGAATTTTCGTGATGGCTTGGACTTTGAGGGGATCCATGGTAATACCACTTTGGGAAACAATGAACCGAAGGAGGCGACTAGCAGTGATGCAGAATACACACTTGAGGGGATTCAAGAGAATATTGTGCTGACGAAACCTTTGGAAGATGATTCGTAGATCATCAAGATGTTGAGTGTGTTTCTTGGATCGAGTGGTGAGGTCAGCCAAATATGATAGGATGATATGAGATAGATCATGAAAGATGTATTTCATGGCTCATTGGAATGTCTCTCCAGCGTTCTTGAGGCCAAAAGGCATGACACGATATGAGAAAGTACCCTAGGGGGTAGTGAATGTGGTTTTGTACTGATCAGCTGGGTGAATTTGGATTTGGTTGTATCCAGAGAAACTTTCCATGCAGGACAATGCCTCGTGACCGGCGCAATCATTGATAATTTGGCCGATAAAGGGCATGGGAAAGTTGTCTTTGGGACAGGCGTGAATGAGGTCATGACAATCCGTACAGACACGAATAGTGCCCTCTTTTTTCTTAACAAGGACGAGGTTGGAGACCCATGACGTAAAAGCGATGGGGTAAATGAAGTTGGCGGCGTGTAAGTTATCAATCTTGGCCTTGATGGACGCTGCTTTGGATGGGTGTAGCGGTCGTTATTTTTGGCGGACAAGAGTGATACCAGGCCAAGTGTCGATTTGATGCTCGACGATAGAGGGTTCAAGGTCGGGAATCTCCATGTATGACCAGGAAAAAATGTCTCAGTATTTCTAGAAGAGAGCTTTGTAGGCAGTAATTTCTTTAGGAGTGCATGTGGCGCCAATAGTGATTTCCTCGACGACTCCATTTTTTATGGAAATATCGATTTTGATGGTGGGGGACATGTTGTCCATATTGCCTTCTTCAAAAGCATCAGGGGCAGGGATAGAGTTTTTGAACCAGTCGATATGCCCTGCTGGGATAAAATCCTTGGTTTCGACTACATATATGGGGTGTTGGTTAGGAGGCGCGAAGGCTTCCTGTGAAAGGAAGAGCGATCTATGGTGTAGTGCATCCCATGGGCAGTCGGGGGTGGTTAATTCCTCGAGTATGTCCTCGTCACAGTGAAATTGTCGAGAATACAAGGGATCCAAAAGAGTAATATCAGTGATTGTCACTGTGTGATTGTCATCTGATGATGAAGAAGCAGGGGGAGTGATGCAAGGAGTTTGTGATGGTTCGCTCGACATAAACCAAATATTGAGATACTGAGGGTTAAAAATGGTAGTCAGCGTAAAAATTTTGTGGGGAAATGAACGAGGGAATTTGGGGGATTTAGGGGTAAATCCTCGTATAAGTCATCCAAGAACCATGGGGGAGTAGGGAGTGCTTCAGGTTCAGGAGAAAGGATATGAATAACCTCTAGAGATGGAGTAGGGGTAATCACTGATTCCACTGGCACTGGAGGGGGTGTAGTGTTTTGAATAAGGGCCATTTGGCGATGCCTATATTCGATGATCATAGGACATTGATATGTAAAATGATAAAGTGATCCACATAGGGTGAAAGGACACATCATGGGTTCATTGACCGAACTGGTGACATAATGGATGTCAACTCTTTGGGTACTTGACGACATGGAGGTAGAGGGGTTTTGTTGAAAACTCTGGTGTACTGTCGCGAGTGTCTGTCGAAACTGAGGTAGGGTGGGGAAATGATGAGTATAGTGGCCATAATATGAACATATGGCACATGCAAATTTGGTTTGCAACCCTTTATTGCCTATAGTGGATGACATTGTGGTGGTATTGGGTGTGATTAATGAAGCCATGGGTGATGTGGTTGCACGGGAGAGTTGGATTAGATTGTGTAGCTCAGGGAGAGAGGGACATCGATTAGTGGGGTGTCCTTCTTTCTCATAGAGTGCACAAGGAGGTTGTATGCGAGGAGGGAGAGGAGTGATGGGATTTTTCTTCTTCCGTCTGCCCCCAGTTGTAGCGGTGGCATTAGCAAGAGGGGGTGAGGGTGTTGCTTCTGGAATAGGTATTGGAATTTGCATCAGAACTCCTTCAGTTTGAGGAGGGAGAGATGGTTGAGGAACCATTGCTGGTGGATGTAGATACCATACTGGGATTGCTAGCACCATATTGGGAAGGGTAAGTGTTGCAGCTACTTGAAAATATTGGACGCCCGGTGGGGAGTAGAAGAAGGGGATTTGAGTAATGGCTTGGGGAACTATTTCCCAAACTAGGATATGGCCCTGGGGTGAGATGAATTCGTGAACTGGTGGAGTTGACGAGTTCTTAGGAGATTATTGAGGGAGGAGCTCTATGACTAGTGGGACGTCAGATATAAGAGAAGCCTCACTGGGAGGAAGGGTATCCACAATGTCAGTTCTCTTGGATGAGATGACACATACCTGATTGGAAGGATGAATGAGCGTTGGTGCACCATGGTAAGTTCCTAACAAGGATGGGTCTTTGAAAATTCTAGGGCCCATCTCGATGAGTGGGTACGCCTCGGAATTAGTATGGACAAAAGGAGAATGTTATCGATGTTGGCAAAAGGGTTAGGATCATAATGTGAAACTTGATCAATGGTAATGATCTTCCTGTTATGGGGGAACATCATGGTTCGAAAGATGGAAGAGGCAACTGCCTTCATAGCATACATGTAGCTACGACCAAACAAGATATTGTAATCAAGTGGGGCATCGATAATTTCAATGTCAATGAGAATGGTCTTGCCCCCGAGTTCTACAGGGACATTTTGGAAGAGTCTTTCGGGAGAATATGGTCGTTCATCATAGGCTCTTAAGGTAATGGCAGATGGTATAAGTTTGGGGGAACCAAGTTTATGCCATACAGATTTTGACATAATGCATGTGGTTGCACCCTCATCAATGATGCAGCGGTGAACTGTAATGTTCCAGATTTTAACTGGTATTTGAAAAGAGATGAGAGTGGGGAGGCGAGGTTCTCTGCTATCGAGATCAAATGTGATGAGTCGGGTGTCTGCAGGGTCGACTTCCCCAAGGGAGGAAAGTAACGACTTTCATTGAGTAGGACAATCGTCGACCAAGCTGCAATTATGAGTTGTTGTAGCCTGAGGGTTGTGGACATTCCTATGTAAGGGGATGCGAGGAATACAAAGGGGTGGGTCAGTATTAGGGAGAGAAATCATCAAAGGGGGCCCAGTTACGACTGGGGGTTCATTCGAGGTGGTGGGAGGAGACTCAGGGGTTGTGTTGTATTGCCAACTGTGTGTTTGTAGAAGAACTTATTCCTCACTAGTGAGGAGGATAGTGTGATCGGCGAGATTGCCCGAATTGGGATATTGTCCTATTTGTGGTAGGGTAGGTTGCATATCTTATTGGGTGTTCATTACTCCCTGGTGTGGGATGGGTTTTTTCATCATGGTTGGGGGTGGTTGCTACACATAATGTTGTGGGGCCTGCTGGGGGGCAGGCGGTGACGAGGGATGTGGTCCACTTACAAATTCTTTCATCTATTTAAAGGCGGCGATTTGGGGGCAATGGTGAGTATAGTGACCAAACTCACCACAAAGGGCACAAGGGAAGTTGGTCTGAAGATTGTTGTTATTTTTCCCTTGGTGTTTATTATTTCCCCCTTGAGGGTTTTGGTTCCCTGTGTTTTGGTTGCCCCCAGCAGGTTGGTTTTGTTGGGAGTGAGTTCCTCCTTTCCCTGGATTATTATTGTTCCGGTTTTTTCTTTTTGTTTTGGCATTATTCGACTCATGGGTCATATTTTCCATATTCATTTGTTCAAAATTTTGATATTTCTGAATGGGAGAGGGTTGAACAAAATTAAACCCAGCGTGTGGGTGTCCTTGTGGTGGAGCCATGGGTTGTGGAGGGCCAGGAAATGGAAAGTATGGATTATGTTGTGGTAATGATATGTAAGGTACATAGGAAGGCATGGTGATTTTGCTAGTACTTAGGATATAAGTTGAGGTGGAGGGAATACTAGAACTTGGTTGGATAGGTGGGTGTATTATGGGTGTCGGTGGTGGCCCACTAGTAGGTGGGGGAAGGGAAACAGGATATGGTTGTTGATAAGGGGGCGGAGGATAATAAGGGAGTCCTCCATAGGCTGACGGATATTGAGGTGTGCCATACATTGGTGGTTGTTGGGTTTGTATATTGTGATGTTTGGTGTTACCAATCAATACGTGTGCTAAGTGAGACATCCTAGGTTTGTCTTGGCCAAATGGCACAGAACTTGGGAGATCAGGTGGTATTGTGTACAAGTATCCTGATTGTGAATAGATGAGTTCGTATTGTTGAGCCTTACTGATGGCTTCTTCTTCTGATTGAGGGAAGGTAGAAGCCACATCTTTACCAAGGAGAGAGACAAGTGATCTGAGAAACCAATCAAGGAATTGTTGTTTGGTGGTTTCTGCTTTTCACAAACTACGTCGTCGACGCCACTCGTGAATGTGATCAACGATATGTGTGGCTGAGGTTTGTTTAAAATCATAGAGTAGTTCAATACCATTGTCATGATGGATTGGTAATTGAAAGAAGGTCAAAAATACTTTGGCCAAAGACTCAAAAGTCGCATGGGACCCTGATTTTTCGTCTACATGCCACTTGGCTGATGGGCCAGTGAGTGTGCATTGGAATAATCATAGTCGGATGGAATCATACATAATGTTGTTGGAAGAGCACCATAAGTGGAAAGTCATGACATGGTTGGCAGGGTCGTCTCCTGCCTTTCCTTCAAACTTGGGGATGTCGGAAGGTAGTTTGGTAGGCATTGCAATCCATGTGGGGTCATGCAATATAGGATCATTTGTGAGTTTTCTTAGATATGGTATGTTGAGAGAAGCCAAATATGGCATCTGGAGTGGTGGTGGAGGGTTAGTTCCAGCCATGGTGTGAGTGTTTTGTGAACCTGACCCTTGGAAGGGACTAGGTGGGTTTGTACTTCCCCCTTGAGAAGAAGTTGGTCCCCTACTTCCATGTGAAGGAGAGCGAGTGGATGGTTGACCTTGGGACGTGGACCTAAGTTAGGTGGAACCAAGCAAAGTTGATCCCAATACAGTAGCACTCACAGGGGTGTGAGAAGGTGGAGTCGATGAGTTGGCAAGACTAGAAACTCCTCCTAGAATAGGAGGCAGATTTAGAAAACGTCTGGAACGACGGGGGTTGTGTGGGTTCCCTATGATGTCCGACTAGCTGAGTGAATGTGTGCAAATGGTGGTGAGAGAAATAAATAAACAAGAGCCTTTGCTGCATTTTTTGTAACTTCACAATATATTTCACTATTAGATGTAATCACAAGGGCATCATACATAAAGCAATTGATAATCATACATGTGGATATGTGGTTTTTGTCCACAAGGGAGAACAAAGAAAACAAATGCTCGTGTCCTAAAAGATGTAACGTCCTTCCTCTCAAATAGCACTAGACCTTCCAATAGCACTCAACAGTGGGGTCTGAAGCCACCGAAAAAGGAACTAGTGAAGGATGAAGTAATCAGTTATAATGAGAGGTAAAGGGTGCATATCCCAAAAGAGATGGGGATATTTCCCAATAGCCACACAATATCTGATCAAGGTGCAATTGCAACCCACAATTTCCACCTGGGTAGATGTCCTAAAATTTCCTAAAATTTGGTCACTAGGTACCTTGGTCAAAGTGCGACATTTAGATTTTCGGCCTAAGAAATGGGTCACGGGCTAGATCTCGTCCAAGAGGTGGGTGCCTCAAGGGGGGACGCACAGAACAATCGGACCTCGGCCTTCAACTCTTCACAGGTATCTCCCTGCCTTATGGTGTTGGGAACACTTGACTTGGAGGATTTAAAGTTCCCTATTTGACAACTTCTATTGTTTTGAAGATGTGAGAACCAGATAAAGGGGAGTGCTTGGATGCCTATCCCCGAAATCCTACCTAGACTAAAAAAATTCTTTTGGCACCTCCCGTGGAGGAAAACTTAGTGAGTTTTTAGAAAAAATTTAGATGTGGTTGTTTGAGAGATTGGGGGTCTGAGCCAATCCCGTTGAAATTAAGTGGGAGTGGATAGTTTCGTCAAGAAAAGGGTGGGGTGTTTCGGAATCCCTTTGGAGGAAACTTACTTCAACCTCCATGTTTCAAGATGAAAACTATGTGAGTGAGAAGTGACTTTTGTGTGTGAATGAGTGAAAGTGTGTCAATATTTTTAATAAATTAGGTGTCACCTTGTTACATGTGTACTTCGCTTGGTCCTTACAAGTCTTTGATTACCTAATTAACTAAATGTCATTGGTACAACCTTGTGGAATTTTAAAGTCCCTAGGAAACTAACATGTGGACATGTGGGTCCTTACTATTCCTTTAACTCCCTAATATGATGTAATATAAGAAAACTTTGAAACTATCCTAGATTGTGAACATGTGGGCATGTATGGGCCCGTTACAAAACCTTTAAAATTCCCTAGTGAGTTAATCTAAGAAAGAAAATTTCAACACTATCATGTCTTTGTAGCATGCAGGCATGTATGGGCCCTTACAATCTTAAGATGTGTTTGAAAAATAAACTAAGAGGAGTCCTGAGGGGGTTGTTGTCCTCTCCTAAAGATTTTGTCTTTTTAAGGGAGATGAAATTGTCCCAACACCTCTTTATGATCTTCAAGATCGCTTTGAAGCGCGAGAGAATATCATACTCAACGATTGATATCCAATTTATGGTCCCAATGCAAGTTTTATATGTGATGTAGAATGATTCCAACTTAACTTTAGTCAAAGCAAGCCATCCATGTGGAAAAATGACAAAAAGAGAGGGAAAGTTATGATTTTAACCCCTAAGTGCCTATGTGTTTTGATTAATCCCTTTATATGGAGAGGGAATGTAAGTGTAGTGCAGATTACAACATGCATGGAATCAACTTTAAGGAGGCTAGGGGCCTTCCACAAATCACAAAAAGGCTTACAATGTGTATTTTTCTACACAGGTGCGCGGGTCTCAGACTAGACAGAGGTACTCTAAGTGCCAATGTGTGAACTAAAAGAAATTGATGGGCACAGGTGCACAACAGGCACTAAGTAATATAGTGATTTCAGAGCACGTGCGCACGATGCGAAACTGTGGGTCGATAAACCTACGCACAACTGTCACACGACCATGAAGAAAATTCCATATGAAATCCATTCAACTCAGCTTTGAATTTGGCTTTTTGTAGGTTGTCTTGGGCCAGTTATGGTACCTGCAGGTTAAATAAACAAAAAGAAGAGCTAAAATAACCCAGATGGGGTAGGAAATTGATACCTTTCCCTAGTGGAGTCGCCAATCTATTGTATCTCTTTTGTCACTTGAGTGAGAAAATTAGAGATGCTTACAAGACCAGTTGGGTTAGCTATGCAAGACCGCAGTAAAGGAAAGGGTTAGGAGAATAAATCATAAAAAACTAAGCTAAGAATTAAACTAGGAATGATAAAAACAATTAAACTATAGTGCATAAGGACATAAGAACAAGAAACAAACAAGACTCATGTCACCAATGGAAAGGAGTGTATTGGTGGAAATAAAACACCAAAGAGAAAGGGAGACTTTGGGTCCCCTCTTCCTCCAAGGGAGGGCTCTTGAACCCCCAAGATTGAGCTCTTCTTACAACTTGAATACTTGAAAGAAATGGTGAAAGAATCCCAAGCTAATTCACTCAAAGGGTGATGTGAATAGCTCAAATGGAATGGTGCTAGTATGCTCTTGATGAAAAAAGAGGATTCCCCAAGAGAATAGCAGCAACATAACCTTACAAATGAATTCCTTGAAAAAGTAGTGCACCCATGGCCTCTTTTTATAGCATAACTTTGAGGCATTATTCAACCAGCTTTTAGTGTGAACAAGGAGCCATTTAGGGTTCCCTTAGGTCTTTGACCAGCCACCCAGCCAGATTCAGCCGAGATTTGGATGTCAAATCAATTTGGAAGATGAACTAGAAGTGGGTGGGAGGTCGACCAACATCATAAATGCGTCATTCTAAGGTGTGCGCAGCTTTTATTGTCCACAGTCGTGCATCGTGCGCATGTGCGTTTTTCCTGCATTTCTTGATGGTGCATGTGTGTGCGCTCCCTGTATAGTCATAGCGCATCCTGATTTTATAATTGGTTGTATAGTTGTGGACCTTTTGGGAATGCATTTTTGGTAATTTTGGTCCATGTGTGAACTAATAGCTATTTGGAGATGTTGGATTCCTGTAACCATGTGCGAACGAGATTTCAGTGATAACACATGTTGTTACAGCCTTATTTACCACCCTAGGGACACATAGAGGACCCATTGATGTTTTCATGTTGAGACACAAACTCCTACCTTAGAATTGACGGATTTTTAG
The DNA here is from genome assembly GCA_009831015.1 of Picea engelmannii. Taxonomy (NCBI): domain Eukaryota; kingdom Viridiplantae; phylum Streptophyta; class Pinopsida; order Pinales; family Pinaceae; genus Picea; species Picea engelmannii. Next base: position 134,033 of record ML819338.1, read on the forward strand.
GGATTTCATGCTTTTATTTCCTATTAGAGCATGATTTGTTGTGGGTTAGAACACTAGTATAACATGACTAGTCGTTAGCTACACTACTGACAACCTATGACTGCCCCTATAACCTTTTATATTTGATGAGTTACGGGGAGATTTGCACTAGGTGAGTTGCTTCTCTTGTGATATCATCTTGAGAACTATTAATACATTGAAGGTTCACGGATTTCTAGATATCTAGAAGCATCCCATAACCTCCTCCATCAATCTATAAAAGGAAGGCATTCCAAGGGTAAGAAGAGGAAGAATCTACATTAGACTTATAATGCAAAAATTTCAGAGGATCTTTTATATATGATTTGGTCTTCATATCAGGTCATCCTTGCTTGTGTGAGGGAAAAGAAGAAGTTGGAGCAAGGTCCAAGGATAAATTCAATCATGACTCAAGGTATTTAGTGATTGGTGTACATTTTTCTCCACTATTAGTATAGATCTACAAGCTTTTTCCATTTTAATGGTGTTTTATTCAATTATAGATTTGTTCTTTCCTTGGGTAGATCAGATTAGATATAGTTTGTATTTTGATTCCTTAATTCTTGAAGAGGTTTGAGGAATTTTATTTGTTTTCTCCTTGTGTGCGGGAAGTAGGTTGAAGGATATTGAGTTGCATCAACTAGGATACGTAAGGACAATCGTCGAACAAACGACATGTCATTATATATCCTTGCATAGATAGAAATGCATCTAATAATATCTAGAGAAATTCTTGTAGTGGTTTATCCTACATTCTATCTAAAATCATAAGAAGATCTAAGGGTGTTCTTACATGTCTATGGGGGAGAATTCTTAGAAACATATGGTTGCACTACTCATAGTCCACAATCACCCCAGTAACCTTCTAGATTTGATGATTTATGAGAACATTGACATTTGGTTAGTTGTTTCTCTCATGATATGATCTTCAGAACTCTTAATACACTCAAGGTTCACTAAGTTCTAGAGATATGGAATCATCCTCTACCCTCCTGCATGAATCTATATAAATACTTAAGGAATTCCAAGGCTAAGAAGAGTAATAATGTACATTAGACTTATGCTACAAAAATTTCATAGGAGATATTATACAGGATTTTTTATTCATATAAAGTCATTATTTATTGTGTCAGTGCTACGGAGGAGCTAGAGAAAGGGCCAAGTATAACTTCAATCATAAATCAAGGTAAAATTTGTTGACTGATTAAATTTTTCTCCATTATTAATATACATGTACATGGTTTTCCCCTTCCAATGTTATTGTATTCATTCAAAGATGATAGGTCTATTCTTGCCTTGAGTATATTAGATTAGATCTATATGTATAAGCTCTGGACCAAAAATTCCTTTGCTAAGATAGTATATCACATGCTCTTTTTTCACATTGTCCTCCTCGACAAGAACCATACAAATGGTTGATTCAGATGTTGCAGGATAGAGAAAGAAATCTCGATTGTATTCAAGAGGGCTCAACAATGGGATTGACATCGAGGCCTTCCTAAATATATCAAAATATTGTTGTTCTTGTTCATCCCATACAAAAGGCACACCTTTATTCAACAAGCACATAAATCCTTTTTTATCTCAGCATAATTAACAATGAACCTATGAAATAATTTTGCCTTCCCTTGCAAACTTTGATGTCGGTTGATGGTATGAGGAGAATCCAATTGAATAATCACCTTAACCTTCAAGGGATCAACCATGATATCATACTTGGAAACAATGAATCCTAGCAAGCTCCTAGACACGATACAAAATATTCACTTTTTGTGGGTTCAAACGTATATTATAGTAATAGCATTGGGTAAAGATAGGTTGTAGGTGACTAAGATGATCCTCACGCTACTTGGAATAAGTAGCCAAATATTTTAAGTATTCCTATATAATACATTTGATGTCGTGAAAATCATATGGCATGGTCCACTAGATTGTAGCCCAAACATTTTTAAAACCAAACGGCAACTTCCAATAAGAGAATGTACCCCAAGGAAAATTGAAGGTAGTCTTGTGTTGATCTTCTGATTTTATCTGAATTTAATTATGGTTGGAGAAACCATCTGTGAATGAGAATATTTCACTTCTGTGACACTCATCTATAATCTGGTCAATGAATGGAATAGGATAATTATCCTTGGGACAAGCCTTGTTTAAATCCCTATAATCAACACAAACCTTGATGGTGCCATGTTTCTTAGCAACCAAAACGATATTGGACACTCATTCAGTGAAGGGAACAAGAAAGGTAAATTGATCAGTTGAGTTATATAGTTTTGGTCTCATGTTACATAGATCAAGATAGATCTAGTATATGTGTATTTCCTAACACTAGAAGAGAAAGTAGATCGATAGTTGTTTGTCTCTTTATGTGTAGGAAGTAGATTACAGGACCTGAAGTTAGATCTAGGGAGTTGTATTAATTGGGTACGCAAGGACAATCATGGATTGAAAGGTATGATCACCACCCTTCTTGGTTAAAAGGAAATGAATCAACTTAGATCTATGGAAACCGTTAAACGTCTACCCCATTATTTATCTAGGATCAATAGTAAAATCCTTGGGAGATATGACTTACCATACTAGTGAGATTTCTCCATAATATAACTGGAAACTCCACTGCGGAAGGATATTTGATTCTTCTCTAGTTCATAATCCCTTGCCAATTATCCTCTATTTATGTTTGTGATTTTGTTTTCATCTTCCCTATTTCTATGTTAGAGTTTATATATCTCAAATCCGATAGATCTAAGACAGATCTTTCTTTTCAAAAAAAAAAATATGGAGTGGTCGCGTGTTGCACTATTATTGTCGCACAGTGTGTCATTGGTTGCAGGTATTTTGTTCCATGACGATCCCTGTAAATAGGCAAAATTGCATAGTTATTATACTTTTGATATTAGATCTAGCTTATATGGTCCCAGATGTATCTGATTGATTTGTGTTGTTAATATATTTCCTCTAATTGAGTCCTTTTTTCATACAATTTTCCTTCAATTTATGTTTGGAGTGTGTTTGTGTGGCTTGTTTAAATTGCTTGGTTAATTGTGTTTGTTGTCTAGGGATCCTTTGAAGTTGGGTAGTGAACCCAACATATCTGAATAGATTTGGTAGGGCCTTGTGTTGGTTGCATTTGGTTTTTTTTCCTCTTGTGATTAGTGCCCATTACTAGATCCATTCCTTGTAATTTTTGGGTGAGATTCTTGTAGAGACATTACAGTGAGATTTTCATCATCACTACTAATTTCCTACATCCCTTGAATGTTGACTTGTTGGTTTTCTATTTGCACATTGTGTTCTTGAATAGATTAATAAACTCTTTGCATCATATTTTGAAAAAAAAAATTTGCATATTTATGAGATTTTGAAGCATTACGAACAAAAAGTGCATTGGTGAAGTGTTTGGAAAAGTTCATGTAAGAATTTTGGGTCTGAATCATTTGCATGGTTTCTTGGTATTTGAGGATTGCATTGTGAATTTTGCAAAGAAAAGGAAAAAATATTTTTTCCCTCCCATACCTAGAATTCATTGAAGTGAACAAATTGAATTAGCATCTTTGCATTGCTTGGTTGGGTCAAGAGTCATAAAAAACCATAAAATTTTCATTCATTTCCCTTTGACATAAGTAACAACCATAAAAAATAATTTTGTAATAAAAAATATATCAAACATTTTTCTTTGATAGCAAACCAACATTAGATAGGTTTAGGGCCTTGAAATAGTATTGGAGAGAGAACTCTCCAAGGCCACTAAAATGAAACCTAGAGTCATTAAAGAGTGAAAAAACCATTTTTACAACCATATGTCAGGAAGATAGCTCATCTAACACAGGAGTTAACCATGAGTTCGCATCGGGGAAAGTAGGGATATTATCCCTCTCTTCTTGTTTTTTTGTTTGCAGTATCACTTTGATTACTACTTATATGAGGGTCTCATTGGTGCCACACTTATGTGTGAGGTAACACCTTCAAAGATTTGGGTATAATTACTCTTCCCTTACATGTGGTCAGACTTGTGATTATTTTCTTAGTCATTGATTGTGAGGTGGTAGCCTTAGTGACCATTCCTAGGTATCCTAGAGAGGTGGTTGCAGGTGGGATGTGCCTGTAGTACCTGGGGAAAATGTTCGTTCATGGTCTCAATTCCCCCTGAGGGTGCCTACCTTACTAAAGGGTGCTTGCATCAGTCGGGGTTGTTTCTCTTAGATCATCATAATTGCTCCTCATACCTTCACTATCCAATCTTGTGGGGACTTCATATCACCTGAAGGCTTGGTTTTCAGAAGGCCCCCTGAGCCATTGGTTTTCCTATTGTTATCTTATATTTTTTAGGGATGTGATCTTTGATTCTAAGTCTAGATCAGCCTTAGGTGTTAGAAAAATAGGATCATGAAGCAATAAAATAAAACAAATGTGAAAATAAAACACAGAAGATACACAATAAATAGAGACACGGATATACATGGTTCACCTAGTGTGGTCTACGTCCACCAAAGAAATTGCTAGGTCCTTCCTTTATTATTATCCAACAAATGAAGGGATACAACTTATAGCATACTCATTGTAACTTCCTATTCTTTCTCTCACAGTCTCCTCTCTCTGAATACAATATTCACTCATTCTCTCAGTCACAATACAATTCCATCATACATAAAAGAGTGTTTCCTTCTAGGGAAAAAATACCTAACATAAATTCTACCATTATATCTATGGCATTATAATGAACGGTCCAGATGAACTACGAAATTATGATATTTTACAAGGCAATTTTTCACAAAATTTTGATTCGAGGATGTTTCCAGGAGGGGGCTCCAAAATTTCTCGTCGCCCCCCCTGGACCCCCCTAACAAGAGAATTGGGGGGGACAAGCCCCCCCACACCCCCCCCCCATCAAGTAATGGGTTCCAAAGGTGGCTGAAAAAATACCTTTGAATCAGTAAGATAATCAAGATCCACAACCAACATTAGGTTGAATTATATTTGATTTACACCTATTATTTTCACCGTGGTTGAATCACCATGTCAGTCTCATCGATTATGAGGACTAGAGCCAATCAATGAGGTACAAATGTCTCTCAAGCAGCGTGAGACAGATGATTGAGAATTCAAAGGGCCTCATCTTTGGTTCAAGGATATGGGTTTGGTTGAAGTGAAAGTGGTTGATGAAATTCCTCCACTAAGATTTAACCCTTCGTTGACCAATCCTGAAGCACCCATACTTATCCAGGTATAGTAAATTTTTAGTGGGACTTTTTCTTTGTTCAAAAATCCTTACACCCTGTCAAGACCAAGTGTTTCGTCCAGTTTATCTGAGCCATCAAGCCCATTCGTAAGTGGGACTAGGGGCATCCATGTGATTTCTATGTTACCTTCTCTTAACACCATTGGACTGACATTGTCTATCCCTTTTTCTACAGGTCCCTCAATCTCGGGGACATCGGTCATGTATTATTTCCCATTAGTGAGTATACCTAGCATTCCTACACCCATCTCATCCATTATGATGCCCATTTTTGGATGTTTTCTAGTGGGGAGTTGAGCCTTGGTTTCAACATGGGTGTTATCGTACTAATCGGTAGGTGCAGACACTAACAGATCTCCCTAGATCCACCTATATCTAGAACAAAACACACCAGAACATGACGCTTTCCTTAAGTTTTAGATATTGAATTTATTAACTAAAGAGGGATGGGTGACATACCATTTAAATGTTGTTTCCTCTCGCCATCGCCATCCTAGCTCCGTTCCAACGCTCATACAATGATGATCCTGCAAAAGAATGCAACCAACCAAAGTGATAGCAATAGCATAAACTCAATATAAACCTATGTATGTGATCAAGGAATCATACAATAAAACACAACAAGATTTATAGGAAAGAATCATATTACTATATCATATTAAATGTGAAAGAGAGATTACAACCATGGCCTTGATGTCATAAGGTCCCTTCCAACTGTCCTTCGTTCTCCACACACTTTCACTCCAAGAATTCTGAGAGCACAGATATAATAATATTGATAATGTATCTTGACAAAGTGGCTCATCTAGCTAAGCTAAAAATCTCCAAAGCTCAATCCAATCCAAGCTAATCCCAAAAGCTCCAAAGCTAACCAAAGCTAACTTTCTCCATGAGAACTCCTCTCCTTTTATAAGTTGAAGAGGATAAGGTGAGGAGGTTAGGATGATCCCACTAAATCATGAAAGCGAGTAAGATCCAAACCATTCGGATGCGACCTCACCATAGAAGTTTCTCCTTCTAGAAGATTCGAGAAAATGCTTGTTTTTCCCACGTGTAGGTATTCTCGCACCCTGCCTATAGAGAAACATGTGAACATATCACACCCTAGCTATGGTGCAACCTGCAAGAATCAGGCATTCTCTCACCTTGCCTATATAGCAACCTGCGAACTTCCTTTTTTACAGGGCTTTTACAAAGGAAAATGCAACTTCTTTTCTCAGGAAAATTTCTTCTCCCTTCTCTCTTCAAGAACTCAGGCCACTGACCCCTCTGAAGACAATAGATAGGTTTACATCATTAACAGTTATAGGGATGACTAAAATAATGTGTAACAGAGAGCCCCCCAAAGTATGAAATTAGAACAGAGTGATAGTTGAAATATTTTGTCGAGTGTGTGTAGGGAACAAGGAACAGTCGGTCGAAAACCTTCCAACAAACAAGGAAATATAGTACAATAATATATCATCACTGAGGTAGGATTCCCATACTCAGAATACAAATGACTTAAGATCCATGCGAAGATCCATGTCAAGTAATACAGGTCATGGCCATCAAACATACACTATGGATCCATGCCAATATGACTCAAATCTGAACATAGCCACCAAAAATACACTGTGGATCTATGTGTTAATGACTCAAATTTGAACATAGCCACCAGACATAAAATGTGGATCTATGCAACAGTGCACTGAATATACTCCAACGCAACTTGGATCTGTCAGAAAAATATCTAGGGTCTTCATCTCTATCACTCTATAGTATGAATCTAACCATGTGAATACATGTGTTGAAGTCAAACATGGTAGAAACCACTTGATTACTGGTCATTAGTGTATACTGTTAACAAGTGCGAGGGAAATCACCATTAATGTCAATGACTCCAAAGGTACTATGGTACAATCCAACGAATGTGAATCAATGAGCTGAGGTCGATCACTCAACAGAATATCTCGATCAGGTATCGATAATGAAAACCCAATGTCGAAAGCGAGGAAACCTTCCATTGAGGCATGCAAGTTCCAAGGAACCAATTAGTTTCTAAGTCTAATTCCTAGATAATGAGTTGAATTCGATAGGAAAAGACTTGTCACAGGAGGGCCTTAATGTATCCCACATCAATGACATGAAACAAGTAACAATATTTGATGTAGATCAGAGTAACAAGTGATTTAGAACTGACTCAGGGATGGCCAACGAAATAGAAGGCTTTAAGACTGCAGAAATGGCTGACGCAATAAAAGGCTTTCCAGGTTGAACTTCTCTTTGAACATATTGACGACACGACAACTGTTTTGGAAACACTGACTCAACAACAGGGATCACAGGCCGATTTGTAATCTTATAAGGGAGTATGATCAGGAGACAAGCAAATTTTCCAACCTAGACACAAAGCGAGTGAAAGGGTGTCATGTTCAAAAGTAACTCTTTCATGGAATACAGGTTTAGACACAATTCTTTCCCAATTTTTTCCCCCACCATTTCTGGCGAGTACCTCTTTATTTTTACGCAAGCTTGAGGAGGATAACATATGCTTGTCGATGTAAGATCATCCTTCGGATGATTCCCTTGAAGTATGTTTAACGAACCCTAGGAAGGAGTGGTTCGGTCCCATGTGGGCCTTTCGATGTTTGTTTAACGAATCCAAAGATAGAAAACTCGAAGGTTTTTCATGATTATAGAGTCTAGAAAAACACTTAAAAGAGAACTCTCTCAGTTCCTTTTTCATAAACTGGTCTGATAAGACCGAAAAAGAGATAAATTATCACTCAACAGATGTTTTCTTCAAATATTTTAACGAGCATGAAAAGAACAAGGTCTCTCGACAATCTTTTCATGTGTAGAGAGTCTAAAAAGAGCTTAAAGAGGACTCGAGGGGGTTCCTTTTTCGTATAACCTTTACGAGTCCGAAAAAGTGATAAAAGTATACTCGGTTACATTCTCATTGATTTACGAGCATGAGAAAGAACAAAGACTAAGCTTGGTAACTTATTCTCATGTATTTACGAGCATGAGA
>ML819338.1:142355-160602 GCA_009831015.1 Picea engelmannii
TTATTCTCATGTATTTACGAGCATGAGAAAGAACAAAGACTAATCTCGGTAACTTATTATCATGTATTTACGAGCATGAGAAAGAACAAAGACTAAGCTCGGTAACTTATTCTCATGTATTTATGAGCATGAGAAAGAACAAAGACTAAGCTCAGGATTGTTTTCATTTTTACGCAAGCTTTAAAAAAAAAAAAAACTATGCTTGGAATAGATTTTAATTTTTTACACAAGCTTAAAAACTAAACAAAACCATGCTTGGACCTGGTTTCATTTTTACACAAGCTTGAACCGGAGGAAACTATGCTTGAGGTAGGTGGTTTCATTTTTACACAAGACTGAACCATAGAAAACTATGCTTGGACTTCCCAATGCATAACACATGGATGGTTAGTACTTAGCCCCCAGCTTAACAAACTAGCGACTCTACTTCAGCATGAAGTCTAGAGGCTGGAAGTATTGCCCCCCAAGCTTCGTTTTATCCAACAAAAAAGGCGGAGGAAAGGAAGCTTCAAATACTAGACAAAGGACTTGACTCAAACAAAGAGGGGGAACACTATTTCATTCTTGACATAGAAACAAGAACTATGCTCGTAACCTCTGTTTCATTTTTTAATGAGGTTGCCACAGAGATGCAAAAACTATCCTCGTACGTGGTTTCATTTTTTAACGAGATTGAAATCAAAAAACCATGCTCAAGTCTGGTTTCATTTTTTAACGAGATTGAAATCAGAAAATCATGCTCATAGACCTATGTTTCATTTTTTAACGAGGTTGCCTCAGAGACTCAAAAAATATCCTCAGAGACCTCTGTTTCATTTTTTAACGAGGTTGTCGCAGAGACGCAAAACTATCCTCGGACCTCTCTTCTTGATCATGGATTCCAAGAGGACAATACTCTGGAATGACACCATGTCAAGGGAAAAACTCGGTCATGGATTCCAAGAGGTCTTCGCTGGAAGGAAGAAACACATTCTGGAAGGAAACCATGTTGAGGGTCGCGACAGGATTAAAGAGATCAGGCTCTAACAACCCTACAACAGGAGTAAAGAGATCAGGCTCTAACAACCCTATGACAGGAGTAAAGAGATCAGGCTCTAACAACCTTAGTGAAGAGATCACCATGTCAACTACTGGATCTAAGTCGTCAGAAGTTGAAGCCATGGGCGACAACACCACATAATTGACCTGTGGCGGGGGCAATACTGTCTGCATATAAGAACCATTTAGGGAGGCACTCCAGTCGGGGTCAATGAATGAAAGTTGATCAACAATCACAACTCGTCCATCGTGAGGGAAAGATATCACACGAAAAAGAGTTGACACAATAGATTTCATGGCATGGACATAATCTCACCCAAGGAGTAAAGCGAAATCCAAGGGGTCTTGGACTACCATGACATCAATAAAGACACTTTTCCCTCCCAAAGTTACAGGAAACCGAGGAAGGGTCCCTAAAGGTTGACTAGTTCTTCTGTTAAAAGCTAATAGATTATGCGTAACTGGTGCAAGTGGAGGACAACCCAAAGCTTTCCAAGCAATAGAGTACAAAATACTAACAGATGAACCTTCATCTATCAATGTTTGAGGAACGTCCCGACCAAAAACCTGTATTGTAATCTGGAAAGGAATGTAAGAGGGAAGACGAGGTCCAGTTAGCACACCCCAATCAAAATAGATGGCCTCATTACTTGGAAGGGGTCCCATGGGAGAAGGAAGAATAGCCCCCGACACGGTAGAGTCTGTATCAACGAGAAAAACGTGGGCAGTATCAGGTTTACTCTCGAGTGGGAGAGTAGGATTGACCGATGATGGGATCAAATCGACCACTTTGGTTTCATTCTCCAAAGGGAGAATGGGGTCAATGGGTGGAGATGGATCGACCGCTTGGGTTCCACTCTCTGAGGGGAGAGTGGGATTGACCGAGGAAGGTATCGGATCAACCACTTTGTCAATTGGTTCAACTAAGGACGTGACCAGATTGACGACATGATCAACCGGATTGACTGGTAAAGGGACCAAAGTGATCATACCATCAACTATTGGAGGGTTGAGAGAAATCTTACGGTAAGCAGTTGGAAGTTGAGGTTGTGAAACAGTCATGTCTTCCAGTAATTTAGAGGCTTCGTCCATACAAGGGCAAAGGTGAGTGAGATGACTCCCTTTGCATAACATGCACGGGAACTTGACTCTACTTTTCTTCTTCCCAACAGTATCGTGACTAGTTGACGGGGGGTCGTTAGTATGTTGTTCAAAGGTTAACGACATGGTTTGGTGAGGGTGTGTAGACCATGCTTCGATAACCTTTGATAGACCAGGGCAATCCTTAAGAATATGGTTACCCTTACAAAGCCTACAAGGGTACTTGGGCTTACGGGTTGTTTGGGTGATCTTGACATCATCAACACTCCCAGCATGATTAACAGTAACTGGTTGTTTTCCAACATTTTTGACAGTGGTTGGAAGTTTGTATCCTTGCTTAACTTTCTTCTTCTTATTCTTTCTTTTCTTCTTCTTCTTATTCACCGGGTTACTAGCTTCAGAACTTTCACTCGAAGAAGAAGATGAAACGGAAGGAGACCTTGCAAGCAAAGAAGGCGAAGAAGAACTTACTGGTGAAGAAGGTGAAGGATCAACATGAGGTTGATTCTCTTGGGGGGAAGTGATTGTGACTGAAGCACTAACTACATTGGGGATTACCTGAGTGGAAAACAACCACACCGGCAATCCAATAGTGAGACCTGGAAGGCTCAAAGTAGCGATGTGAGGAGGACCAATGTTTCCATAGGAAGGAAAAATAAAAGGTTCCCCTGGAGTAGGGTTTCCTTCATTGGTCATTCCGGGAACTGACGCCATTAAATAAATCCAACCTAGAGTCTGCTAGGGAAAACAAATAGCACACGCTAAAAATCTTGGAAGCAAGCAAACAAACAAAACCTTCTCACAACGAACACACTAGTTGGTGATGAAATCCAATGTCACGGGAGAAATGTAAGAAAGGGCTGAGATAGAGCGGGTGGAAAAGTTACGTTGACGACCTACTTAACGGACTTACACCCTGGTGCAAGCTCCCACACATAATCGTGGGTATACCCTCCAAGGAGCCTGAGTGAGTTTAGCCAACGTCGATTCCAGGTACCATGAAGACTTTTCCCTCCACAGTCACCTCGTGTAAAGAACCTAGAGAGATAGTCCACTAAGGTTACCAATCACTACAGTGATGCCTAGGGAAACATTCGACAGTCCGATCCATGTGCAAGGGCAGGGTATCTAGCCCGAAATCAACTTGAAAGGCTTCCACTCATCGTTGTGGGTATACCTCTCAAGCGACCCCCATAATACACGTAATATCTACACCAAGACCAACAAAGAAGGGTGAGTAACTCTTCTAGTCTCAATGCGACCTCGTGATTGACCCTTGTGTTAGAAGGGCTTCCCAGGACAAAATGTAATAAGTAGATTTAACCGCTCCCAAACTCAAGATTCTATGTTTGTTTGCAACTTTGGAAAGTTATCTTTCACACCTATTCCAAATCCCTACAACTAATCTAATGTAGGTTTGCTACCAGAAAAGATAAAAAATATCTAATCAGTTTTTATAAGCACTTTATTTTATGACTGTTGTTACTCAAGAGGAAAATGGCATGAACAATATGGTGTTTTGATCGACTCGAAAATTATGCAAAGATATGAAGATGCAATCTTTTCATTTCGATGAAATCTATGCTACAAGAAGGAGAAAACATTTAGCATTCCCATAGGCACGATGTCCCAAAATATATTAAACTCATCAATATCAAGATTCACAAGAAAATGAGAAAAAGGTACTGAACACCAATGCACACCAAGAATCATGCAATTTCTCTACTTGAAATGAAAGGATGCCCCCAATCTAATATAAAGCAAGAAATTAAATCTTTTTATTTCAAAAATCTCACTAAAAGCAATAATGAACTTTCTTAAAACAAAGAAACCCAAACTAAAAGTTCTCTTTTAAAGCGAACTATTCAGAAGAAATTTTATCTTTCCCTAAACAATTCTAAAGAAAACACATGCTTTGTAATTGAAAGACACTCAAAGCAAGAGACTAATCCTTCAAAACCAAACAAAGCAAAGATGGATAAAAGCAACTCAAAGAAAGTCAAGAAGACTGTAAACAGATCAATATAGGCTCCAAAAGTTCAATCCAGATGTTCAAAGAAAAACTGGGCATCAAAAAATGACAAGACCCAATCCAAAAAAAATCACAAACAAGTTCGCAGGCTAGCAGTGTATTACAGTGCGAGAATCAAAGATTCTCGCAGGATGAACAAAGTTTGACTACAAGGGGTTCACACTAGACTTAACACCATGGTGCGAACTCAAGTGTTTCTCGCAGGCCACTAAAGGGTACAGTGCGAGAATGCCTGTAAACAAGAAAAAATTTGAAAAGGGACTAAATTTGAGTGAACTTTCAGATCTAGAGAGCCTGGATGGATCTCCCACAGACTCAGAGACCAGAAAACAAGAAATCAAAGCAAGGGAAACTAGACCAACTAGGAAACAATCTGTTCCCTAGTGGAGTCACCAATTTTGTTATCGGACTAATCAGTAGGTGCATACACTAACATATCTCCCTAGATCCACCTAGATCTAGAACAAAACACATCAGAACATGATGCTTTCCTTAAGTTTTAGATATTGAATTTATTAACTAGAGAGGGATGGGTGACATACCATTTAAATGTCGTTTCCTCTCGTCATTGCCATCCTAGCTCTGTTCCAATGCTCATACAATGATGATTCTGCAAAAGAACGCAACCAGCCAAAGTGATAGCAATAGCATAAACTCAATATAAACCTATGTATGTGATCAAGGAATCATACAATAAAACACAACAAGCTTTATAGGAAAGAATCATATTATTGTATCATATTAAATGTGAAAGAGAGATTACAACCATGGCCTTGATGTCGTAAGGTCCCTTCCGAATGTCCTTCGTTCCACACACACTTTCACTCCAAGAATTCTGAGAGCACAGATCTGATAATATTCACAATCTATCTTGACAAAGTGGCTCATCTAGCCAAGCTAAAAATCTCCAAAGCTTAATCCAATCCAAGCTAATCCCAAAAGCTCCAAATCTAACCAAAGCTAAATTTCTCCATGATAATTCCTCTCCTTTTATAAGTTGAAGAGAATAAGGTGAGGAGGTTAGGATGATCCCACTAAATCATGAAAGCGAGTAAGATCCAAACCATTCGGATGCCACCTCACCATAGAAGTTTCTCCTTCTAGAAGATTCGAGAAAACGCTTGTTTTTCCCACATGTAGTCATTCTCGCACCCTGCCTATAGAGAAACCTGCGAACATCTCGCACCCTAGATATGGTGCAACCTGCGAGAATCAGGAATTCTCGCACCCTGCCTATATAGCAACCTGTGAACTTCCTTTTTTACAGGGCTTTTACAAAGGAAAATGCAACTTCTTTTCTCAGGAAAAGTTCTTCTCCCTTCTCTCTTCAGGAAATCAGGCCACTGACCCCTCTGAGGGCAATAGATAGGTTTACATCATTAACGGTCATAGGGATGACGAAAATAATGTGTAACAGTGGGGGTTGGAACTCCTTCCACCTCCACCATTCCTATGAGTGGCCCAGCATCATCAAGTGTTGGTGTACCTTTTGGATGGAACACTCCTAGTGGTTTATGGGTTGTCCCTAGTCAATATGGGGTTAGTAGTATGTCAATAGGTTTTAAATTACCATGGGTTAGCGCACCTTTCCCTAGGTGCATGTCCCTTGGGGGAAAATTTTCATAGTGGGGAGGCTTTCCCTTTATCAATACCTTTGTTCCTGGGGGGTTCTTCCCTGTGGCTAATTTTAGGAACATTTTTCCTATAGGCTCTACACCTGTCTCTGGGGGTAATCCCCCTAGGGGAAATTCTAGTCCTGGAAGTTCCACCATCTCTGGGGTCACTTAATCTTTGGGAAAACCTCATCCCTCCAGTAGTATGAATGTAGGGGGACTGTAAGGTTCATATAGGACAACAAATACTTCATCTCCCTCCTAGTATTCATTTTCTCATAAATCATTTCCTTTCCTCGCAATGTTAGACTTACCTGATTTGTCACATTTGACCAATGACCATATTTCCCACAACCCTTCATGGTCGATCATGCCTGCTAAGATACCATTAGACATGCCAAAATTCGACAAAAATTTGGGACAAGACCCCTCCACACACATCATGACGTATCACTTGTGGTGCTCATCTAATTCCTTGATGGATGATAGTGTGAGGTAACTTATTTTCCAAAGATCCCTGACAGAAAGTGTTTCCAAGTGGTATATTGAGTTACAAGGTGCTTCATTTAAAAGCTTCAACGACTTGGCAATGGATTTTCTAACACATTACCAAGTACCCATATGATATGATATAGGAACAGATCTCTTGACATCATTGCATCAAGATATCGCCACCCACATTTATGATCATATACATGAGTGGCGATGAAGGCATAGGATGATTAAGACCCAGATACTGGATAAGATCCTGATGTATTGGTTCACCAAATCCCTCCTTCCAACCATTTCCAAGGATGTAGCTATGATCAAGGCAACTACCGAGGAGCAAGCCATTATGTGTGCCCGACACTTAGATTTGATATAACATCAGTTGGGTACTCTTTATTGTTGGTTGTGGAGCCTTATTATCTTCCTAATTCATGATTATCAATCTGGACCATTCATTATAAGGTCACAGATCTGGTGGTAGAAGTTATGATAGGGTTTTGTTTTCCTAGAAGGAAACTCTCTTTTATAAGGAATTGTATTGTGGTTGTGTGTGGAGTAGAGTGAATATTGTATTATGAGAGAGGAAACTATGAGAGAAAGAAGAGGAAGTTGCAGTGGGTGTGATGTAGGTTATATCCCTTCATTTTTGTTGGATTATAAAAAGGAAGGATCTGGAAAATTCTCTAGTGGACGTAGTCGACACTAGGTGAACGACATATATTTGTGTCTCTATTGTATTGTGTATCTTATGTGTTTTATTTCTGTATTTGTTTTATTTTATTTCTTTGTGATCTTAGTTTTTCTAACATTTATGACATTATCCCACATGCTCCTAGGTCATCAACAGATCCTAAGAGGCCAAACCTAGGACCCCATGTCGATGGTGTGGTTGGTTTTGTATCCATGCCTTTGTGAGCCAATTAGCTGACCAGATGGGTCGCATATCCATTTCTTCACCCCCTTCAGTTTCTAGTTCTAATTCTCAAACTTCCATGATCCCTACTCATACCTCTAAGGTGAATTTAGTGCAATCCACGCAATCGAATAATCCTCAACAACCTGGAGGAAAGAAAAAGAGAAATAGGAAGAACAATTCCAATTATGGGTGATTGTTAGTATTCATTGTTTCCAATTATGGGATCATGGTGGATGATCTAGGTGGATATCGGTGGCCACCCACCTTCTCCAACTGGCTCAAAACAATTTTCTGGCAATTTACTATTTTTAGCAGTTTTTAACTTCAGGGGATAGTTTGAGGGCCTAAATGACATTTTTTCACGATCAGGCCTCTCAATTATAGCATAAGGCATTGATTGAACCCCCTAAATGAATCTCCTTGTAAATACCTTTCCAACGAGCTATCGTGCGCCCTAAACGGAGATCGTATGCAAAACTTACGACCCCGGGAAGTTAATGTACTAACTTACCCCAATGGGGCCCACATGAATTTTGGCGCTTCATCTCCCAAGGTTAGGTTTTTGGATGTCTAGGGTTTTGGCATTCATATTTATTGTAAAAATTCCTTCGAAACCTCATTGTACTCATCTTCTTGCAAATGAGTACAGCCATCACATCTCTTCTCAAAGATAATCCGCCACCATTCCAACAAGCTTATTTTCCACTACATTTTACAGTTTCAGCTTATTTCATGAGTTAATAGAAACCAGTTTTAATGTATCTCTATTGTTTTATCGCATACCTGTTATATGTTTATGTATTAAATATTAATAATAATCTGCATCCACTTTGTTCTACTCATAAAATCCATATCAGTGGTATCAGAGCGGTCTGCTCCTTATCGTTTTTAATGCATGTCCCCAACAAGGTCAAGGTACAAAGAATTAGGGCTTGAGCTTGTTTCTCTTGAGGAAAAAATCTCTCGCACACCCAAGAGACCTCTCATGGCAGGTGAAAATAAAGATAGCGGGACAATATATCCTTTCAAAATGTTGCTCGAGGAAGCCCTCGTGCAACAGAGGAACAAAATGATGGATAATTTTACGCAAATCCTTCGATGGCTACCAACAGGCGACACATATTCCTCAAGTGGTATCACCATCCCTTTCAAGGTACAAATCAACTTTGATATTCCTATATTTGAAGGACAGATAGACACAGACGTTGTAGACAAATGGTTGAATTTTCTACAAGGGTATTTTTTTGTTCATAACTTCTCAAATAGAGAAAAGATTACTTTTGCGCTCCTCAAAGCCATTTCCCATGTCAAAGATTGGTGGGAGACTTTCTGTGAGCAGAAAAAAATAGAGGAATGCTCATTATTTACAGTCGCGATCACCTAGGAGTCATTCAGGGATGTTATTTAAGAACATTACTACCCTATCAGAAGTTATGATGACCTGTATACAAAATGGACCACACTGCGACAGGAAAGAGACTAAGTCGTGCCATAGTTTACAAATATCTTCCATATATTGCGCACCTAGATGGGTATCAAATATTATAAGTTAAATCTAGTGCTAAAGTATTGTGGTGGTCTGCACAGATACATCAAGTCTGAAATGGATTTTTTGGACATATCATCCTTGGGCGCGGCCTACCGATATGTCGTCAAAATCGAACAGAAGCTTAAACAAAAGACGCGACAATTTGGGCCAGGAAACCCCTCATAGAAAAATCAAGGAAAAGGTAGCCCCAACCCGTAGAACAAAGGACAGAGCAAATATGGATAGCTTCAGGACCACTAGCCTAAGCTGCAAGCAAAGAGGGACACCGAAAAGATGAAGAAAGATACCAGGAAGTGGTGCGACTTCCATAAGAGCCCCTGGCACAACATTGTTGATTGTCACTCAAAGCAGTCACTGGTGACTAAGGTGAAAGCCTCTTATTCAGATGTGGGATCAAACTCTGAGTCTGAACCAAAAAGGGGAAAATAGATCAATGATGCAGAATCCAGTGCCACTGTTTCCGCTACCAAGGTCCAGCCTAGTGAATCGGACGAGCCAGAGGAAGGTGAGTGAATTTTTCATTCACAGATGTGGGTGAAGAGCACCTCGCTACACTTCATCATTTATAGTGGTATTCATAAGAACCTCATCTCAGAAGAGGTCATCAAGCGGCTAGCCCTGCCGACAACACTGCACCCGTAGCCCTTCACCATTGGATGGCTCTACCAAGGAAGTGACCTCCACATCATCCAAAAGTGTCTCTTATCGTATGGCATCAAGCCCTTCAAAGACAAGTTAATATGTGACATTGCTCCTATTGAAGTTTGTGGTGTTCTTTTGGGACAACCTTATTTATGGAAATGTCAAGTTGTATATGAATCTAGGCCTTGTAGTGTTATTATTACTTTGAACAGGAAATTGTATAGGATACCCGAGGCCATCCCACCTAGTGTTATTTCCTTGATCTCTGCCAAGCAATGCGAGAAGGTCATCTCACAAGCCAAGAAGTTTGTCTTCTTCGTGTTTTTCCCTCAGAATGAGTGGAAGATTGCAGCCACATCGAGGACCTTCGCGGCTGACCTCTCCACTCAACAGAAGCAAGTGGATAAGTTCATGGAGGAATACCAAGATATCTTCTTCTCGCCAACTGGAGTACCTCTACATTTTCAGGTCAACCATCCCATCGATCTGACCCATGGTGCACCGCTACCAAATGAGACAGTATACCATCGCTCCCTATTAGAGAATGAGGAGATCAAGTGATAGATCCAAGAACTGGTCCACAGGGGCCACATTCGTCCCATATAAACACCTTGTGGGAGCCCGATCACGCTGGTACAGAAGAAATATGGGACCTGTAGACTATGTATTGATTATTGGGCCCTAAATAAAATTACAGTCAGGAACTAGTACCTGAATCCCCAAATCGATGATCCCCTTGATCAACTCAAGGGGGGGAAATACTTCAGCAAGATTGATCTGAAGTCTGGCTACCACCAAGTCCCAATCAAGCAGAAATATGTATGGAAGACCGCCTTCAAGTCGAAAGAAGGTCTATTTGAATGGTTGGTCATGCCCTTTGGCTTGACAAATGCTCCAGCGACTTTCATGAGGATGATGGACAATATCCTGCGACCTTTTACCAATACTTTTGTAGTGGTGTATCTAGATGACATACTCATATACAGCAAGATGTGGGTGGAACACTTACAGCACATTCAACAGGTTCTGCACACCTTGCGACAGCACAAGTTATATGTCAATTTGGAAAAATGCTCCTTCAGCATGGACCAGGTCCAATATCTCGGTTAAATCATGGATCAGAATGGTGTACATGTGGATCCAGCCAAAATCCAAGTCATTCGTGATTGGCCAGCACCAACCACACTCACTGAGCTTCGAAGCTTCCTAGGCCTAGCCAATTTTTATCGCAGGTTCGTGTTAGGGTTCTCCCATATTGCATGGGCCCTCAACCAAGTAACCAAAGGAGGCGGTAAGGAAAAATTTGTTTGGGGTCTGTCTCAACAACAAGTGTTCAATGATTTGAAGCAGTGTTTTTTCTCGGCACCAGTACTCTCATTACTTGACCTACAACAGTCCTTTGAGATCGAGACAAATGCTTTAGAAAATGTTGTGGATGTAGTTCTCACTCAGCACGGCCACCTCATGGCCTATCACAGCGAGACACTATCAGATGTCGTCCGTAAGTACCCTAATTACGACAAATAAATGTACTCCATTGTGCAAGCCTGTCGACAGTGGAGGCATTACATTCTTGGGAAAGAGACAGTCATCCACACTGATCATAAGCCCTTGCAGTTCATGCAAACCCAAGGAAAATTTCAGAATGACCACCATCAAAAGTGGTCTACATACTTACAACAGTTCCATCTCAACATAAAGTACAAAACAGGAAGTACCAACTGAGTTGTTGATTTCCTAAGCCGACCTCCAGTCGCAGCACTCACCATAGTGCTAGACTCTTGCGGCCATGAAACCTCTGGGTGGCCCCAACTCTATGAAACAGACCCTGATTTTCCCAACACTTACAAAATGTTGGGCACACACTCAGTCGTCACTAATTTCCATCTTTAGGATGGATTTTTGTGCCTTATGGGCCATCTCTGCGTTCCATCAAGCAAGCGCACAAAGCTAATTTGGGAAGCCCACTACAATCGGGTAGTAGGAAACTTCGACGTTAAAAAGACAGTGGCAGTGTTGCAACAACATTTCTACTGGCCAAAACTTCGGCAGGATGTCAGCAAATATATCAGGTCCTGCACTGCCTGCGTTATTGCTAAGCCCACCAGTAAGAAACAAGGCTTGTACACCCCTTTTCCTATTCTTGACAGACCATGGGAATCCATATCAATGGATTACATGTCAATCCTTTTGACCACCAAGTGGGGGAGTGACTATGTTTTTGTGGTTGTTGATCTCTTTTCTAAAATGGCGCTTCTGGTCCCCTGCAAGAAGAGCATCACCATGGAGGCCACTGCCAAGCTCTTCTTTGAGAAAGTGTGGGTACATTTTGGAATCCCACAAACCATTGTCTCTGATTGGGATAGTCGGTTCCTCGACACATTTTGGTCAAGCCTCTGGTCATTGTTGGACACCAAGCTCACCAAATCCATGGCCTTCCATCCCCAGAAAGATGGCCAAACTAAGGTCGTCAATCGGATGATTGTGCATATCCTGCGCATGTACAATTCCAAGCACCCCTGCACATGGGAAGAGAATATCCCATACATTCAGCATAGCTACAACCGAGCCCTACATATCTCAACCGGCCACAGCCCCTTTCAGGTGGGATTGGGATTCCAACCATTGGGTTCCATGGACGTTTCACTACCCCTTGTGGCCACCTTGGTCGACTCGTCACCTGCTCCATCTGAAGTTGATAAAGCCACCCGGTTCATTGAGCGGATCCAGCACATCCGCCAATAGGTTCAGGAGATTTTATAGAAGTTCAATTCCAAGTACAAGCAACGCCATGATCAACATCGGGTGCCACATAAGTTTCAAGTGGGAGATAAAGTTTGGCTGCATTTGCAAAAAGAACGCCTTACAGGGCCCCATCGAAATATTTGTCCACTTCATTATGCACCTTACACCATCATCAAGGTTGTGAGAGATAATTCTTTTGAGCTCAACATTCCTCCATTCCTTGTTCTTCACCCAATGTTCAACATGGCTCTCCTTCGGCCATATTTCCCACCATTATTGGACACCTTAGAGATAGAAGAACAATTGACACCAACAAAGCTCAACCCTGACTACATGCAACAAGAATCTAGGGATCAAATTGTGGGCACACTGGTTAAGGGGAATCGCCAACAAAGGATCCATCTTTATCGAGTTGTCAAATTAGGGCAGCGCCTGCACCAAGGCAAGTGGCTCACCAGGGGCCAAATTCAGCAGAAATTTCCTCATCTGATGGGGGAACTCAACACAATGGAGACCATTTCTTCCTAAGGAGGGAGGATTGATCTAGGTGGATATCGGTGGAAACCCACCTTCTCCAACTGGCTCAAAACAATTTTCTGGCAATTTACTATTTTTAGCAGTTTTTAACTTCGGGGGCCATTTTGAGGGCCTAAAAAATGTTTTTTCATGATCAAGCCTCGCAATGATAGCCGAAGGCTCTAATTGAGCCCCCTAAATGAATCTCATCATCAATACATTTCCAACGAGCTATCGTGTGCCCTAAATGGAGATCGTATGCAAAAGTTACGACCCCGGGAAGTTAATGTACTAACTTACCCCAACGGGGCCCACATGACTTTTGGTGCTTCATCTCCCATGGTTAGGTTTTTGGATGTCTAGGGTTTTTGCATTCATATTTATTGTAAAAATGCCTTTAGAGCCTCATTGTAATCATCTTCTTGTGAATGAGCGCAGTCATCACATCTCTTCTCATAGATAAGCTGCCACCATTCCAGCAATCTTGTTTTCCGCTGCATTTTACAGTTTCAGCTAATTTCTCGAGTTAATAGAAACCATTTTTACTATATCTCTGTTGTTTTATCGCATAATTGTTATATTTTTATGTATTAAATATTAATAATAATCTGCATCCACTTCGTTCTTCTCATAAAATCCAGATCAGTATTTCCCAAATAACTATGTCGATGAAAGTCTCAAACACCTATTTTTGGTCCTTGAATGCATTGGAATTGAGTATAGCCCAGAAAAAACCATGTAGATGAAGTCCCAAACACCTATTTGTGGTCCTAAAGTGCATTGGAATTTAGTATGACCCAAAAAATCATGCAAGTACAAGTCTCAAGCAATAGTTTTCCAATGCTAGACACTTATAAAGACATGTTATATCTTGCCAACTAGTATGAGTTATTTTTAATCCTAATAAAAAGAGGGGCTTGATGAAATTGTACACACCTATATATATGTTTCTCACCCTTATGCTAGTGAATTTGGGTTGAGCCTAGCCAATATCCTTTGGTTCTTGGTAATATTCTTGAGAGAGTCCTTCTAGCTCTCCAATTTGGTCTTGCCTAGAGATTGGTAATGTTGGATTATTCTATATCTAGCAACCAAAGTGATATATCAAGGTCCATTTTCAAGGGAGGAGTTGTGTTCATGTGGATGAGGATGGAGGGAACCAGATCTAGGTAATGGAGGTGCTCCAGCAAGATCAGGTATGTTTTCTTATTATACACATGTTTAATTTATTAATATAGACATACTCCGCCCCCCCCCCGGCCCCCCTCCCCAAATTCATGTTCTTGTTCTTATGTATGTTTTATTAAGATCTAGGAATTGGTTATGAATTACTTAACCTAAAAGAAATCAAGACTAAATTGTCTTGGATTGAAATTTCTCACTTGAATCTACATTAATTGTCAATAAAAAGGTATGCCAATCTCCCTTTCCTTTACATTTCATATCATATAACATTAGTTCTATGAAATCAAGTTAGTAATCTATTATTTTTCTATAGGGAACTATCAACCCACTCACTAGGGAACCCACTAGCTATCAATAGTGAAAGATCCATACAACACTTTCAAGTTGACCAACAAAAAATACAAAGAAAATACTTTCAGTCTTCGTATAGGGGTTTTTGTGCCTTATCAATAATAAGAACCTTGTGAATATCATCATAAATCTCATCCATGAGTGTTTTCTTATCCATGGCAACAAAGATGTCATGGATCAACCTATCTATACCTTCATTCTTAATATTATTAATATCATTTTCTTCCATAGGATGAGCTTCAATTCCATCACCCTTACCATCTCTACTATGAATAATAACATTATGAATTCCCAGCCTAAGCACTTTTGTCTTTGTAATTACAAATAAATAAGTATAACTAGTATCAAAATAATAAAACATTTGGAATTTTTTTGAAAGAAGAAAAACATGTTTCCTCTATCTTACCAAGTGTTCATGCTCTAAGATTTCTTTTTTCTAGTAGTTAACATGTTACTTCTTTTTCTTTTTATGCATTTACACTTCATGCAAGGGAAATATCATTTCCCATCACGAATATCATAAAGTTTGGGATCACTCTAAGATGTTTTTTATGAAGTTTGGGATCACTCAAAGATGGTTTTTTTATGATTGTTTGTATATTCAAATTAATCACATTCATCAAAATCAATATAAGTGGTGAGATGTAAATCTTCAATTGATTAATCTCTCCATATAAGTGGACTAATCACATGAACACCAAAATTAGGGTTATTTGACATTGTTTTCTATTTCAACAAATTATTAAACCCATGCATTAGAGCAGCAATCATACTAACAAAGAATTTCACATATAAAGAATTCAAATAAAATTTACAAATAAATAAACTTAGTACCAAAACTTGTCATCCCTAATATGTCACCTAATACCAACTCTTAAAACAAAAAATATGATTATTTTAGCATAACCACTTTTTATAACATGGACAAAAACTTTATCACAAATATTGAAAATTTTCGAAACATAAAATATTTGTAAAAAATATATATAAGGTTCAAAAACATTCCCTAATTTTTTATATAAAAATTATTTTTTTTTATTTCTTCCTACATAGATCTTACTCCATATACATACTAAACGTTATGAATCTATATGTATGCTTCTTAAAGCCATATATTGTTTAGTAGAACATATTCAAGCTAGTAAAATGACAATTTAGATTTCACATTACTCTTTCAAATATCACCCAACCCAAAAATATATGTATGCTTCTTAAAGCCATATATAGAACATATTCAAGCTGAATAAAATGACAATTTAGATTTCACATTACTCTTTCAAATATCACCCAACCCAAAAATTTATGAGCAAATGTAGACATTTCTACACTTGTATGTATTTGTAAATTAAATAATCACATTAATAAACCACATAATTGAAATTAAAATCATATAGCTTGGAAGTAAATATAAAATTCAAACTATATCATTTGGAAATTTCATTTATAAATAATATTGTTTGTTTTGTATATGTGATTATTTAATTTTTGTTTCATAAATTTTAAAACTAATTCAAACTATATCATAAGGAAATTTCATTTAGAAATAATATTGTTTTGTATATGTGATCATTTAATTTTCGTTTCATAAATTTAAAATTAGTTTTAAAATAACAATTAACAACTTATGTTTCTAATTGAAAGATAATGACCTTAAAAATACAGAACTATTGAAGCATAATGACCTTAAAAGTACAATAGCACCTATATGAAATTATTCTTTCAAATATTACCCAAAAATTTATTAGCAAATGTACATATTCCTACATATTGAAGCATAATGACCTTAAAAAACTACCAAGTACAATAGCACCTGTATGAAATTATTCTTTCAAATATCACCCAAAAATTTATTAGCAAATGTAGATATTCCTACACATTTTGTATGTATTTGTAAATTAAATAATCACATTAATAAAACCACATAATTGAAATTAAAATCATATAGCTTGGAAGTAAATATAAAATTCTAACTTTATCAGAAGAAAAATTCATTTATAAATAATATAATAATATTGTTTTGTACATGTGATCATTTAATTTTCGTTTCATAAATTTAAAATTAGTTTTAAAACAGCAATTAGCAACTTCTGTTCCTCTTTCGGGAAGAAAAATTTGTATATAAAATTACAGAAGCATAATGACCTTAAAAAACAACCAAGTACAATAGCACTTGTAAATTATTGCTGGGAATCACAGCAATACCAATAATATCTAAATTAAGTTATGAAGAATTGCATATAATTGGTTTGAGAATTTGGTTAACAATTGGATTTTTCAATGAATTTAGCAACTGGATTCAACAGACTGGATTAATTATAAAACCATCGTGATACAGTGATGGACAGATGCAAAAATCTTGCCAAAATTCTCAATCCATTACAAAACACTTAGTTGCAAATGATATACAAAATGCAAAATCACAAACGGTTTTTGGTTGAAATTGGTTTTCCCTTTCCAGTCACATTCTTCGGCGCTGGCTTTCTAATTTCCTGAACACCTTTTGATTTTGGATTTTGGTTTGGCTTCCGAGTTTCACTCACAGCATTTGGTTTTGGCTTTTCATTCACGCTCCTTGATGTTGGCTTTGAATGCACATCCATACGTTTTACAGTATCAGCTAACTCGCTCCTGCTCTCCTTTGCCATGGTCGCATGCTGACCGTTTTTTTCCGTTACAGCATCTAAATTCTGGTTCTGAAAATATACTATTAGCTTTTCGTCCATGGAAGCAGATTGCTCCCTCGTTAACAGTAACTTTTCTTCAAGTTCATTATATCTAGAGATCTGTGAGGTCAATTCTTGAATCAAAGCCTCCTTCTCTCCTCGGATTTGCTGTGAATCGTTTAATAATGTATTCGTTTCTTTTCTGATCTTATTCAGTTGCAAAGCTGCTTCACCATATGCTATCATTACTGCGGACAACACTGAATGCATCTCTAACGACTGACTCTCTAGATCCAACACTCTCCAATAATTCTGCAAACAGTTTTCTGATATATCTCTAGAAAACTCAGTTGTCATGTCGAGTCTCAGAGAAAGGAGACTTTTCTCATCCCTAAGCGAAGCAATCTCTCCTTGCAATGACTCAATTACCCCTCCCTGTTCTTCTTTTTCTTTGGCCAATTCAGAGCGTTTCTCCTCCAACACTCTATTTTCGTCGAGAACCATTCCACAAAGTGATTCACAGTCCCTCTTCAGCCATTCCATTTCCAGCTCATTTCTCTCCAACAATTCTCTCGTGCTTTTACTTAACTCTTCAAACTTCTTCTCAAGTCTATTATTTTCAACAATCAGTTCTTCAACTCTTGGATTATCCGTTTCAGGAAAACTACTGGTACTGACAACCAGTTCAGCGTTATGTCCCTTCAACTGGTCCTTCAAAGGCGACGCTTCAGTGGTTAGATCTTCATTTATATGGCTCATTAACTTTTCTTCTCCAGCCATCAATTCTGGGTCAGTTTGCAGCTCTGCAATAGTTCCTTCCAAATGTGGGTCTTCCTCAAATTCTCGATTTAGTTCTTGTGTCCTTCCATTGGTTTCTGTCAATTCTGATTCAAACTCTTTCTTTTCAGCTCCACATTCAAGTAAAACCTGCTCGTTGTCCTTGGACATCTCTTCCATTTTTTTTCTTAAATCTTAAAACTGCAAAATAAGGATATCACGTTTGCCTCTGATTCTGCAGATATCACCTGAATGAGATGTTGGGGAGCGCCCAGGACTCTAACCACAAAGAGAAGGAAGAGACAATGCAACCCCCAAAAGATACAAGGAACCTCTCAACTAACCTTCCCTTCTCCTTGTTTTTTCATTTCTAAACAGATATTAATACAACAGGATGTGGACACCGAAACGATCAGTTATTCCACAACTGAAGGATGTGGAGTCTGGACACTGAAACGATCAGTCATTCCACGGCTATTTCTGAACTTGCAGTTATATAAAAGCACTCATTGCCAGCGGTTTCACCAACTCATGGCATTTTGCTTCTCTCACCTTAGGTTTAGGAAGTCAAAAGATAACGTAGCAGGCTCATGCCATTTAGATTTGGTTTTTGCTATTAATATTTGCCAT
>ML819339.1:36662-59427 GCA_009831015.1 Picea engelmannii
AAAGCTAACTTCCATTAAACAAGATTTCATCAAATATGATACATCAAAACCGAAGTAGGCTTTGTTTCATTAGAATCACCAAAAGGTCTTTTACATCCACCATTCCAACCTCTACAATGACTTCTAATACTTATTTTATATCCTAGGTTGTCAATGACATATTTACAATTCGAATTCCCCCTCTTGCATAGGATTCTAGGCCTTGGCGATAGGTGGCAACAGTCAAAGAGACAAGAATAAACAAACTGCTAATTTTTAGGAATTTGTTGGAAGCCATTAATAAATTGTTTCCAACTCACTGCATGACGTCTTTAATAGAGATAAATCTTAGGTTTAGGTGTCCCTTGACATCTAATTCATCCATGAGAAGTCATTCTAACCCTCCTTGACAGGTGGCAACCTCCCAATAAGGTGAATGTCCAAAAACTATGCAAAACAAAGAATTTGCAGCACATTCTGCAACACACTGGTGTTTTAATTGTTTATCTCAAATGCCAAACTGGGTCAAGATGAAATTTGGTCAAAAATTAAACAAGGATATCATCTTCCTCCACAAAAAAATTTCAGAGAAACCCACATCACCTTTTTGTATTTATGATTGAAATTGTAAAAGCAGCTGCTATAGGAAAAGAGTTCGCAACGAATTTCATAGCGCATGTCTCAGTTCGTAGCACCTGTCCCAGTTCGCAACACCAAAGGAAAATAAAGTAGCCAAACCATTTATTGACCTTCAAACAAGACACAAATTCTCATGGAGTACCTGATGACCCTGAGTTTGATGTTGGTAATTTTGAATTTGCATGAGGATTCCTACAACCTATCCAACCTACAACCCTCTTCTTCCACCAGTTCTCAATGCTAGTTCACAGCACCAAATCAAACATAGCTTGCACACTTCAAGGAGGCTATTAGTTGATGGTATGACATAATCCCTAGACAAGTGCTTAAATTGTAGGCTCTAAAAACCATAAATCCTCCTTTACATGATCAATCTTATGTGTTAACACATTCAACTCTCCATCATAAGTAGGAAAATCAAACTTTACATCTAGCTTTAACAAAGGAAAATCACGAGAATGAGAAGACTTCTTAGAATGTTTCTTCCTCTTATGAGAATAATGTTTTCTTCCATTGGAAGAATATGATGATGAGGATGACGACGACGATGATGATGATGATGATGATGATGGGGACGAAGGAGGCTATGTAGGTTCTTCACCTTCTCCTTCTTCTTCAGCTTTTACCATTGTTTCAACTAAACCACCTTCATTTTGATGAGGAGTTTTCTTCATATTTCTAGGTCTTCCTACAATTACTTAATCATAGTTGTCATCTCAAGGAACATTTTTCAAAATTCCTTATTAGCCTCAGAAAGAACATCTTCATGCTCCATTTCTTTCCTTTGAGTGAAGCTCCTTGAACCAATTTCAGGATTATAACTTGCAAGCTTGCCTTCACCTCACTCGGAATTGGACCTTGTAAGCATTCACTTGAAAATACATGTCAAACCCAACTCTGATACCACATGATCTGAAAATACCAAACGATTTATGATACCAATGTGATCTGAAATATCATCAAACTCTAATACCAATTCAACCTGAAAATCCTTAGATGTAAATTAGTTCATACATACACATTAACATCTAACTAGATTTGAGAAATTGAATATAGAATCAACTATTTGCAAAATATCATGTGAAAACACTTGTTTATCCATAAAACTTCATTAACTGATGAATATGACTTCCAGAAATAATAAGTGCCAAAATAGAGAGAAAAAGACTGCTCTATTAATGCTCAAAATTAAAATAAATGGTATTTACAAATGTCAAATTATGAAGACACCCTTCAAGTCGGCTACTCCAACCGAGAAACATAGGTCATTATTAAAATCCTCATGAAATTATTAGAAGAATGAGTATAAACTCAACTATATTCTAAACAGGTGCTCGAAAATCCCTTTTTGCATGTATAACGAGACTATGGGTCTCATAAATGTCAAACTAAACTAATAGTTCCATATACAACACTTCTATACAAATATAACATTACCATCATGATCCTCTTGAAAATTTGAGAAAAATGAGTATAAACACCCTATACCTTTCTCAAAGAACTCAATGGCATGCAAAACGAGGCAAATCAAAACCAAGAACACCTCTTGCATGCAAAATGAGGAAATATGAACTTGGAACGAACTTCTATACATGCATTCCAATGTGAATGGATTCCCATGAGGGAACATATCTCGAAGTGGTATGGATCTCAAGGTACGGACTGCATAGAAGTGCATGCAAGAGATTGCCTAAGTTTTGGCATTGTCTCGTTTTACGTTCCATAAGGAATTTTGTCTGGATGTAGTCAAGTTTATACTCATTGGATTCACTTTTTTGCAAGGATCATGAATTTGATTTTTTTTTGTGATTTGAGGACATTTGTAAAAGTCTTATTTCAGATTGTCATTAATGAGCTTGTAATGCATTGTTTTGTGTGCCGAACAGGATAAAATTGAGCCTGTTCGGAATATGGTCAATATTATACTCATTTTTTATGATTTTTTGCGATGATTTCAATGGTAAACTTTGTTTTTGCATTTTAATAGTGGATTTTTTGAGTGTCCTCAAGATTGGATTTGTAAGTCTAATTTCATTGTAATTTTGACATTTTGGGATGATGAAAAGCAGTCACATTGTTTGAAGGGAATTCAGAGATGAAGTAATGTGTTATCAATATTGTATAATTTGAGTTATGTTATTTTATGATGTGTTATCTCATTATACTTCAAGTTATTCATCAATATTAATGAAGTTTATGGACAAGTAAGCATATTCACATGTGTTTTTTCAAATATTCAAGCGATCATTTATATTATGAATCTGATCGAATGTTTATGTGTATTTAAGAGTTATTTTTACATCTAAGGATTTTTTAGATCATTGTTGCAGTGTTATTTCAACAAAAGATGAAAATGAATATTAATAATAAATATTTTGAATGGGAATAAAGAATTGGTTGAAAACAATTTGCAACTCTCTTAAAGTGACTGCCTGAAAGCTTAACAAAATATGGATTTCAAGCTTTATATAGTATGTTAAGCCATTCTTTGAATAAATCTACTTAGTTGGTTTTATTTTTTTGGATTTAAAAAATTGTGTGGCTCCATGGAATCATCCCATTCCAAGAAGAATTTTTTATTGATTCCATGGAGCCATGCAATTTTATAAATCCAAAAAAAGAAAACCAACTCAATGGCATTTGATAATGTCTGCACAATTAATTTGCCTCCCAATGTCTAGAGTTCAATTGTGAAGAAGATTAAAAACTACAACTACAAAACCTATCAAAGCAATATGATGTGTTCAATGAACAGATGGGACTACCTCCAATGCCAATGATCATGCATAAAATTGACCTATTGAATAAATATTACAAGGACAAATAAATTCATCACAAAAGTTCAAGGTTGGCCAAATAAATTTGCCATAACAGTTCAAGGTTGGCCAAATAAATTTGCCAATGTGGATTTCAAGTTTCAATTTTAAGAGCAGAGTTAACATCTGATTAAATCAAAATATATGTCATAAATTTCCATTGACAGAATCGAAACATGACATACATTGAATCAGAATGAAGAATGGGCATACATTGAATTAGGTTCAAAATATCCAAACAACAAAGTGAGTATAATTATTTGGGCCCAACAAACAATATGGAATTTCCATTGACAGAATCGAAACATGAAATACATTGAATCAGAATGAAGAATGGACATACATTGAATCAGGTGGAACATATCCAAAAGGTAGGTAATCACTCAATAGATGGTTTGGATAATCTTGCAACTGATCTAGAATGGGGAAAGAATTAATCTCCTAGTGTTTCAAATTTCTAGTTGAAATTTGATTCAACTGAAACTCTTCTAGCATCAGGCTTAATTCCCTAAGCTATTCTCTTAGAGAAAAATGGATCATGGAACTCCTTGTTGGCAACATCCAACTAAGTCTCTAACAGACTTGAAGGATACATTGATTGATATAGATGGATGTCGATGGCCTCCCACCTATTCCAACTAGCTTATTTTGGAAGTTTTCCAATTTGGTAGTTATTTCCTATATTTTGGGTCCCCAACTTCCGGGGTCGTTTTGAGGCCCTAAACAACATTTTAAGTGTTCGCCACAGTCAAACTAATCATAGAGATAGTTTTGGTGGAAACATGTGCATTCCTTGGATAGACCTTTCCAACGGGCTATCGTGCACCTAAAACGAAGATCGTATGCAAATGTTACGACCCCGGGAAGTTGATGTGCTAACTTACCCCAACGGGGCCCACATGACTTTTGGCGCTTCATCTCCTAGGGTTAGGTTTTTGGATGTCTATGGTTTTTGAATTCATGCTTATTATAAAAAGGCATTCAAAGCCTCCTTGTACTCATCTTCTTGCAAATGAGCGCATTCATCACATCTCTTCTCATAGATAAGCCTCCACCATTCCAACAAGCTTGTTTTCTGCTGCATTTCACAGTTTTATCTTATTTCCTTATTGAATAGAAATTAGTTTTATTGTATCTATGTTATTCTGTGTTAAGCATATTTTAATAATAATATATATTCATTTCGTTCTACTCATAAAATTTGGATCAGTGGTATCAGAGTCATATGCTCCTTGTCCTTCTTAGTGCATGTCCCCAACGAGGTCAGGGTAAAAAGAATTGGGTATTGAGCTTGTTTCTCTTGGGGAAAAAATCTCTCGCATGCCCAAGTGACCTCTCATGGCGGGAGAAAATAAATACAACGGGATATGAGATCCTTTCAAATGTTTCTTGAGGATTCCCTCATGCAACAGAGGAATGAGAAGATGGATATTTTTGCGCAAATCCTTTGGTGGCTACCAACAGACAATGCATCTTCCTCAAGCGAAGGCATCGCCCCCTTCAAGGTAAAAATCAACATTGATATTCCTATATTTGAAGGTCAGATAGACGTAGATGTTGTAGGCAAATAGTTCAATCTACTAGAAGGGTGTTTCTCTGTCCATAACTTTTCAAATAGAGAAAATATTACTTTTTCACTCCTCAAATTCGTTTCCCATGTTAAATATTGGTGGGAAATGTTCTGTGAGAAAAAGGAAACAGAGGAACCCTCATTATTTACAGTCACGGTCACCTAGGATTCCTTTAGGGATGCTATTAAGGAACAATACTACCCTGTCGGAAGTTACGATGACCTGTATACAAAATGGACCACACTATGGTATGAAAGAGACCAAGAAGTGCCTAAGTTTACAAACATCTTCCATACCTTGCACACCAAGTTGGGTATCAAATATTTTGAGTGACATCTGGTGCTCAAGTATTGCAGTGGTCTGCATATATATATCCATACATAAATGGAGTTTCTGGACATCGTGTCCTTGGGCGTGGCCTATTGATATGTCGTCAAAATTGAGCAGAAGCTTAAACAAAAGACACGACAATTTGGGCCTGGGAACCCCTCACAGCAAAAGAAAGGAAAGGGAAGCCCCAACCCATAGAACAAAGGATAGAGAAAATATGGACAACCTCAGGACAACTATTCCAAGTCATAAGCAAAGAAGGATACCAGAAAGACAAAGAAAGACACTAGGAAGTGGTGTGACTTCCATAAGAGCCCCTGGCATAACATTGTTGGTTGTCACTAAAAGCAGTCATTAGTGGTTGAGGTGAAAGCCTCTGAATTATACGTGTTTTCCTAATTTGATTCATAACTAGAAAGGGGGAGATCGATCATTGACGTGGAACCTAGTTCTATCGTTTCTACCACCAAGATCCATCTGGTGAACCAGACGAGCCAGAGTAAGGCGAGTTCCTTTTTCATTCACAGATGTGGGTGAAGGGTACCCCAATGCACTTCATCGTTGATAACGGTATCCAGAAGAACCTTATCTCAGCAGAGGTTTTCAAGAATCTAGCCCTACCGACAACACCGCACCCACATCCCTACACCATTGGGTGGCTCCACCAAGGAAGCAATCTTCATGTCAGCCAACAGTGTTGCATGTTGTATGACATCAAGCCCTTCAAATATGATGTGTTTTGTGATGTTTCTCCTCTTGAAGTTTGTAATGATATTTTGGGCCAAACGTATTTATGGAAACATCGTGTTGTTTATGAGTCTATGCCTCACAATGTTATTATTACTTTGAACAAGAAATTGTACAAGATACCTAAGGTAGTCCTACCTAGTGCTATTTCCTTGATCTCTGCTAAGCAATGCAAGAAGGTCATCTCTCAGAACGAGAAGTTTATCTTCTTTGTGATTCTCTCTCAGAGTGAGTGAAAGATCACAACCACATCCAAGGCCTCTGTGTCCTACCTCTCCACACAGTAGAAACAAGTGTATAAGTTCGTGGAAGAATACTTAGATATATTCTCCACACCTACCTGGGTACCTCTACACTATTAGGTCAAGCATCCCATTGATCTAACCTCCAATGCACTACTTCCTAATGGTCCAGCCTACTATCGCTCTCTGTTAGAGAATGAGGAGATCACGCAATAGATCCAAGAACTACTCCAAAAGGGGCACATCTATCCAATCTCATCACCTTGTGGGAGCCCAATTGTGCTGGTGCAGAAGAAAGATGAGACCTAGTGACTTTGCATCGATTATGTAGCCCTGAATAAAATCATAGTCAGGAACCATTACCTATTTCCTCAAATTGATGACCTCCT
This sequence comes from Picea engelmannii, assembly GCA_009831015.1. NCBI lineage: Eukaryota > Viridiplantae > Streptophyta > Pinopsida > Pinales > Pinaceae > Picea > Picea engelmannii. The sequence continues at coordinate 43,376 of ML819339.1, forward strand.
TTATCAGCTCATGGGGCCAAGTACTTTAGTAAGATTGATCTGAAGTTTGTCTACCACCAGGTCCCTATAGAATATACAGATGTATGGAAGACCACCTTCAAGTCAAAAGAAGGTCTTTTTGAATGGTTTTTCATGCCCTTTGGTTTGAAAAATTCTCCAACAAATTTCATGAGGATGATGAATGATATATTGCGACCATTCACCAATAATTTTGTAGTGGTGTATTTGGATGACATCCTCATCTATAGAAAGACTTGGTAGGAACACTTGCAGCATATTCAGCAGGTTCTGCACACTCTTTGGCAACATAAGCTATATGCCAAGTTGGAAAAATTCTCCTTCGGCATGGACAAGGTCCATTACCTGGGATACATTGTTGATCAACATGGTGTACATATGGATCCATCCAATATCTAGGTCATCTGGGACTGGCCAGCCCCAACCAAACTCACTGAGATTCAGAGCTTCTTGTGCCTTGACAATTTCTATCGTAGGTTCATGTTGGGATTCTCCCATATTGCATGGGCCCTCAGCCAAGTAACCAGGGGTGGTGGTAAGGAAAAATTTGTGTGGGGCCTATCCCAACAAAAAACGTTTGATGATTTGAAGAAACTCATGTTATCATCCCCATTACTTTCTTTACCAGACCTGCAACATCCCTTTGAGATCGAGACAAACACTTCACACTATGTTGTGGGCATTGTTCTCACTTAGCATGGCCACCCTGTGGCCTATCATAGTGAGACATTGTCAGATGTTGTTCATAAGTACCCTACTTACGACAAATAAATGTACTCCATTATGCAACCCTTCCACCAGTGGAGACATTACATTCTTGGAAAGGAGACAGTCATCCACTCTAATCATAAGCCACTGTAGTTCATGTAGACACAATGGAAATTGTAGAATGACATCCATCAGAAGTGGTCCACATAGTTGCAATAGTTCCACCTTGACATCACGTATGAAATAGGAAGTACCAACCAAGTCATTGATTTCCTCATCCAACCTCCAGTCGTGGCACTCACCACAGTGCTAGACTCTTGTGGCCACGAGACCTCCAGATGGCCCCACCTCTATGAGATAGACCCTGACTTTTCCACCACCCACCAAATGTTGGGCACAAACTCAATTGTCAATAATTTCCATCTTAAGGACATGTTGTTGTGTCATATGATCCATCTTTTTGTTCCATCAATTGAGTGAGAAAAGATGATTTGGGAATCCCACTAAAGTCGGGTGGCAAGAAACTTCGGCATCGAAAAGATAATGGTAGTAGTGCAGAAACATTTCTACTAGTTGAAACTTCGACAGGATGTGGGAAAGTATATCAGGTCTTGCACTTCCCACTCTATTTCCAAACCAACCACTTAGAAACAGGGCATGTACACCCCTCTTCCTACTCTTGACAGACCATGGGAATCCATCTCAATAGACTACATGTTGGGCCTTCTGTCCACTAAGAGGGGAAATGACTGTGTTTTTGTGGTTGTTGATCACTTTTCCAAGATGCCAATTATAGTCTCCTGTAAGAAGAGAATCACAGCAGAGGCCATTGCCAAACTCTTCTTTGAATGAGCATGGTTAAATTTTGCAATCCCACAAGCCATTGTCTCATATCGGGATAGTCGGTTCCTTATCACATTATGGTCAAGCCCCTGGTAATTTCTGGACACCAAGCTCACCAAATCCACTTCTTTCCACCCCTAGACAGATGGCCAAACTGAGGTCGTCAATCGGATGATCGTGCATATCTTGTTCATGTACAATTCCAAGCACCTCTGCACATGTGATGAGAGTCTTCCCTATGTTCAGCCCCATCGGAAGCTTCTCCCAATCCTTTATGGACCTTACACCATCACCAAGGTTGTGTGTGACAACGCTTTTGAGCTCAACATTCCTCCTTTCCTTGGCATGCACCCAGTGTTCAATGTGACTCTCTTTCGGTCATATTTCCCACTATTATTGGACACCTTAGAGATAGTAGAATAGTTGACACCAATAAAGATCAAGACTGACTGCATGTAACAGGAATCACGTAATCAGATTGTGGACACATAGGTCAATGGCACTTGACAACAAAGGATCCAACTTTATCAAGTTGTCAAAGTAGGGCATCTCCTGCACCAAGGAAAGTGGCTCACCCGGAGCCAAATTCAGCAGAAATTTCTTCATCTGATGGGGGAAATCAACGCAATGGATACCATTGATTCCTAAGGGGAGAGGATTGATCCATATGGATGTTGATGGCCTACCTATTCCAACTGGCTCATTTTGGCATTTTTCTAGTTTGGCAGTTTTTTCCTAGTTTTTGAGTCCTTGACTTCTGGGGTCATTTTGAGGCCCTAAATAGCATGTTGACACCCAAAAGTGGAACACAATGTACCTACTTGCAAATGGTTGCAACACATTATTATTTAATTATATTTAATAATATACTAATAGGTGGGACCTCTTGTGTGACTTGTGTGACTATGATAAAGAGATGACACTTATGTTCTATGTGCTTATGAGTTGGTTGAGATACAAGCTCTACAGTTTATTTTCTTTTAAATTCATTGTCGAAATAATTGATCAAATGATGTTATGGGAGATATGATTAAAAAGGGAATGGTGTTGTCTTTATATAGCTCTCACAATTATTGTTATGTTTCATTTAGTTTGATGAAGGACCTAAACTTCGTGTTTAAGTTATATGTGCGATATGTTGATTCCATGCTACAAGGATTGTGTGCTTTTGTTAAGAATTGGAAGTAAGGTTGAAACATGGTATCCCTAGAAAGTTCTTGATATATGTCACATTGGAGTTTTAAATGAAGGTTGGCACATTTGTTAAAGTTTAAGGCTTGGGATATGGTGGTGTATCAATCTTGCATTAAATTGATTTTGGAATTAGTGGGTTGATGTGTTGTATGGTAGCTTGCTCGTACTGGCTATGGATGAATGTATAAGTGTAGATAAAACATGCAGTAAATGCACGTCTCTCTAACCCTCCTCAATCCCACCACCCTAGCCATTTTTCATTTTCTCTTGTTGGTTGTTGTTTCTCCGCTTTTTTCGGTCATGGACGAGGTATATGTTGAGGCAATGATATGGATTGATCTTTACTCAAGCATTTTTAGACTTTACTTGGCTAAATAAAAGTAGACAGAAATATCACCCTATGTTTATAGCCAACAAAAAAAACATCCTAACATCACAAGTATTAATTATGCGTGCTTAGGCTAGTCTTTTATCAACAAAAAGCTTGTTGGAAATTCACTTTTTATGTAATTTTCTGAATATATCAATTGCTGAAATAAATGTAAGAACAGAAGTAAAAGACACCAAGATGATAGTCAAGATAGATGAGACATAAAGAAATCCTTTATTCCATTCCAATTCACCAAAGAGTCATTTTCTTTACAAAATCTCATACATAAATCTTGGAAATAGCCTTTGTCAGTCATGAAAACTAAATCACAAACAGACAAGTCTACACAGACTATCAAAGATAGATCAACACCTCTGAAAAACAAGTGTCTGAATGATTTGATTCAGCCCTGAATATTGTTTTCTACAATAATACCTTGCTATCATAAAAGAGAATTAGGCTGTGATGAATATATGAATGAATGAAAACTGAATTATCTCAACATAAAATCAAAGAGCAAACCTTAGCATGCTTCTGCTTCTATCCCCCCTTGTTCCTCCCTTTTCTTTTTCTTTTAACAAATTAGAATTGGTTGAAGTAGTTGAACCAACTCATTAGTTAAGCTAACTAAATACTCAACTACCTTTAGTTAGGGGGAAAATTAATAATCATAATAGGGTCATAAATAAATAATAACTAGTAGGTGGGACCCCTTGTGACTCCCTTTAGTTCATAACAATCATAAAAATTATAACATAACCATTAGTTAAGAAAACAAACCTCCTTGTGCCTCCCCTCAACATATTTACTTTTGGCAGTTTTATCTCATGAAAATTTGAAAATATTTCAAAATAATACTCATATATCCAAAATAAAACATGTTGTCCAAAATCCATGAAGTCAACTATCATAAAACAATAGATAACATAAAATTCAAAAGCCATATTTCCCAGTCTATGATGCAACCCTTCCTTGGTTGTTGATGTCACCTCTTGATTTTCCTGAATTTTCCTTAGGCTGGGCAGGGCCTTTAGGCTTTATCTCACTAATCATTTGGGAACAATCGTCCCTCAAATGCATCCATGAAGACACGGATTTATCAGAGTCATTGGAGGGTGAGGAAGGGTCAACAATGGCTTTTCTTTTATCAAATGCATAGTGGGCTTCAATCTTCAATATATTACTAGCATGGGAGGATTGCACTAGCGAGTGGTTAGGGGAATCTTGGCCAATGGGGTTCAAGGGTGGAGGAGTAGGAAAAATCAAGTTGGGCTAGCCGCGATGTTGGGAGACTGTCGGGTGGACAATCTCCTTCCATCCATCATTTTCAGGGATCTCAGGTTGTAAGGAAACATGAGGAGGTATAGGGATACCAAGGGCTTGCGAGGATTGGAAATGAGGCCTTTCAGGCCTACGTCAGACTATTCCCTACCTAATCCATTCAAATAATACTTCATGAAACATTAGACCAAGTTCTTTTGAATCATCGTCAAAATGTATAGAGACTCAGGGCCTTCTTGGGCCTCAGTTCTAGTTACCTCTGCCTTTGTTTCCTCGGTCATGGTTTCCTCGACTAAAAAAACTCATCCTGCATGTGTAATTGATTAGAAAATAGTCTTTTAAATAACCATGCATGACAACTCTTAAAAATATGAAATAGATTTGGCTCAGAATGTATCAGGATCATGCAATCCAATCCATACAAATTGTTTTAATGTTAATCAATGATCAGGGGGGTGAAATAGTGTTCTAGGATATGTGAGGGGTTATATTGAGCAAAAATATGATATAATGAAAGGGGAGAATAAATGGTCACCATTCAATGACAAAAATAATCAACTGTAAAGAAACCCAATAAAATCTCACTGCAATCCACTCAAGACACTGCCACTTCATCCACTTAACACAAAAATTCTCTTGGTTGTAATCAATATCAGAACAGGGAGTGAAAAAAATGAATATGGGATATGTTAAGGCTTTGTAATTAGAGGAAAGTGAGATAATTAAAGGGGAGATAAAGTTTAATGTTCATGAAATTAATCAAGCGATCCATAAATATTTTGCAGTAAGAAAAAAATGCATCCACCAACAATCATTTGACCAAATAACAATTCATGCACATTTAACTAGTTTAATGTTCATTAATCAAAACTCTAACACAGTGCCATTGAAAAACAATAAGTTTTCGATACAATCTGTAAGAGGCATTGTTCCCTCCATCTACACAATCTTCATTTTATAACAATTTAAGAATAGTCCCCATTTCCAATATGTTACTATCAAGATCAACCATTGTCTAGGCATTTCTTCAATCCACGACTATACTCAACAATCATGTTTTCAAAATAATAACGAAATCATTATTGTTGTAATAGAGAAAATAAAAAATTGCAATGATATTCTTTCTCATATATATATGCATTAAAAAGACCAAATTGACACGCCTAAAAAAGACAACTTATTATACAACCAATAGCCATCAATTAGACACAAACTATGCAGGAGAATTTTTCCCAGGAAATGTAGTTCTGCCCCTATAAACAAACAATCCAATGTGACTTAAAAGTTGATCCACCTACCTAACACGACTATCATCAACAGTGGCCAATCTCAATAAATAACGTGCTTAAAACTCAGTGGGTATCGCCAAGTATGAAAACAAGCCATCCATACTACACAAAGTGCGCAGCTGACAAAATTCCATAGTGTAACATTTCCAATTATCACACAACAAACATGTGATCATGATATAAATCAGTATATCATGTTGAGCTATTGATTTAGTCACTCGTGATTGACCAAGATGTGCATACTCGGGCTTATTCAACCAACATAAAAGATGCAGTGGATATATCTAGTCCAATAATCATTTGTCCCCAAAGAAGACCATAGTTACCTCGCCCAATAATTTACTTTGAAAAACATCATTCACAGAACGTGACAAGTGTTAACAACACCAAGCACTTGTAACCAATGCCATCCATTATCAAAAACATCATAAGCGCAAATACTAATGACTGTATAACAACCAACAATCTGCCACTGTGGTAGGAAATAAATCCACCGAACCAGTTGTAGTAGCTATGCATACCCATGCATCCAATTGAATTAGGGCAGAGTCCCTTCCAATAAAAATACTGAGTATTAATATGAGGAGAGTGATTGCGTTCTGTGAAAGTGCAATTGGCAATGAAGGGTTTATCCTTATTATCACATAAACAATAACCGAATGCCAAACTAACATGACTATTACATAACCAATTGAATGGATCTGTACTCAAAATGGTCAATGATATATGACCATCCAACACACAAGTGGTAAACCCTATAGACCAAGCTGGTGCTCCATGTCACCCTCAGACTTGTAGATTTAATGGTTCACACTGTGACTAACATAGGACAGCTAGAGACAAATTCTTTTAATGGTGACAAACCCTGATACCAGCAGTGCATGCACAAAGGGAACCATGAATTATTTACAGATATATGTTAAGTCTGAGACAAGAGGGTTATCATAGAGGAGTGAGGCTCCAACCCAATCGATAGCGAAGCTTAACATGCACAAGGTGTAACCCTTGTGGTTCTTAAAGCAACCCCAACACTGAGGTGATGACGAGGTTGAGAAAGAATAGGATAGCCATTTTGTGGCTTTTGGTGAGGAAATCGACCATTTCTCAAATAAACAAAAAGAAGTGATGAAGAATTCTTTCAGTCGTTAAACCCATAAAAAACCAGAGATTGGACAAGTGATGTGCATGCATGGGGACAGTTGGCCAAGCAACCCAACAACAAAAAGAACTCCAACTAATCTAGTAGTAACAGAGAGCTATCACCTGGAAGTCTAATAACTTCTACAAGCTCAAAATATTGGAGGAAGAACCATCCATTTTCCATTTAAAAACCAAAATTTCACACAGTTGCAACACTCAGGACAAACACAAAACCATACATCTGAGCCAATAATCATTTCATAACCAGAGTGAAGTCAATAATGGCCAAAAAAAAACATACCTGTTAATCGAAATCCTTAAGACGAGAGGTGGATGAGCAGTTTCACTCTGCTAAAATTCTAGAGCGTGAACACAACAACAAGATCAAACAATAGTCCGACTAGGGTGGTGGCCAATGGGAAGGGTAAAGGTGATGTGCAGTAAATGCACATCACCTCCACCCATACCTCATTAACTCAAATAGTACATGCCAACAATTCTCCATTAACACCATTAATCAACATGTATCGAGACTATCACCATATTAAAATCTTACACCATAACATAATTTGAATCCCATATAGTTCAGCCATTTTGTAACCAATAACACCATTAACTTGTCAAATGTGCCCTTGACATTCAAACTATCAAAGGTACCATATGTATATCGGCTACATAATTCCATTTCCCATTGCATGAAAATTTACAATACCACTGCCAAGTGTGCCACCAACATTTCAACCATATACATATAAATCATGTGACTCAACACAATCTCATAGCCATTCCTTGTTAGCTAGGGTTTAACAATGATCAACAAGTATTTTTATGTAGGTAGTATTGCAGAACTAGGTCCCTTTTGCATTTGTTGTGTTACTTTGTCTTTCTCAAACTACCTTTCATGCCATTTTCACTAACATGCTTTTTGTGCGGGTGCGAGAAGAATAAATACCATTAATGAATAGCAGGTTGTAGTAACATGAAAGAGCAACATCCCAAAATCTCAACTCATAATAACGACAACAATAGCTCATCAACCATGTAAACCTTTGTAGCACATCATCATAACATCGAAAATGAACAGATCTGATCTTCAATAGCTTAAGGGGGTCCCACCTACTAATATTATTTAGTTTTTTAATATAATAGGCTTTAGCAACACTTTGCGGGAGAAACTACATTGACGTTTTCAATCGTCAACAATATACAAACTTGGTTGTTTCTCCTTAGCAATTTTTACACAAGTATGGGTTTCTTGCTGCTCCATCCATGAATATTTCCCTCTACTCTTTAATTAAGTCAATAGTTGGCTCTTGAGTTTGCTCATTGTATGTGCATTTCCAAAGTTATGATATATGGAAATTTTGACTGTGTATGGATTGGTGGTTAAGTGTTGGTCTATGTGGCATTATATTTAAACCATGTGCATTGAAAAGTTGTGTGGATGTCTCTTATTGTATATGGTATTCATGCATTACTAGTGGGAAATAATACAATTGGGGAAACTCTCGGGCATGCCTTGCCTCTAGTTTCTTGTTTTGGGTTTCTTCCATAAATGTATCATTGCTCCTTACCTGTGGGTTATGTGGACACTCTGTCTGTCATTTAATTTGTTAGTTTCCATGCCCATTATACCCACGTCCTTTCAACATCTCTGTAAATATAAATGTGAAGTTTTGTAGAAGTATTAAGCTTCTCATGATCCTTTTGGCTAAACCCTCAATTAGGTCATCTCTTCCCCCTCACCGCATTACTCTTCATTATTGTGTATTGAAACATGTGTATTGGAAATTATTGTGGAGGTGGCCAGCCTAGAATTTAATAAAGGCATTGTTCATGTTTATTTTTGGTCATGGGTTTAGTTGATTATTTGTTGTGCAAAGATGGAAACAATGTTAATCCCACCCATTTCTTTGGTAATACAGTATGTCCTGTGGAAATATTGGAGTGATGACAACATTGTAAAATCATTGTTTAAGGGATGCCACCTACTGTGTGTTCAATTTTGTATGAAAGGAATACCTCTGTGGATGAATTATATATGCATTGAATGAGTTTTGTGAACCAGAATGAAAGGGATTTTAGGAGCATTATTATTTGAAGTTTCAATTTTAAATTATGTTATACACAAGGATCCTTTTTTAGGCCACTTTGTGGAACACTATGGTGATTTAAAATGTACTGGTGATTATATCGTGGACCACAGTTTGTCTATTCCTCGACTGTTGGTTGTGGTTATTGTCATTATTATGGTGCGGTGTCTCCTCGACTCTGTTATGCGAAAGCTATGTTATTATTGTTGAATGTTTATTGGGAAATAAATTGTGAAATGATTACTATGTAATGCAATTTCTAAATGCAAGTGAGCAACCTTGAAGTGAAAACCTAGTTCTAGATTTTGGAAACAGAGTGTTGAATTTCAATTTTAAAACAGTAAGGGGTTTTGAATTTTAATTGATTTTGAAGATGGCATTGTTTGATATATTAGAAAATCATCTGTGGGAGTCCTTTCCTTTATATCATTTTACGCAAAATACACTCCCCTCATTATCCCAATTACACTTTTCACTCCTTGTTCTGTTGTCACTCATTTTTAAGGAAAAGTCTGTGTGGAAATACAAGAAATGATGTGGAAGCTAACTAATGATTGGTATTCAGGGAGATGGTTGTATACACAGTTTGATTTATTTATTTATTTATTTATTGGACACTACTCGTAAATATTTCCCCCTCCATGACATCACTTTATTCTAAATACAAGTTTTCCATACTCCCAATGACCCTATCAATTCCATGTTCATATGGAAGTTAATAAATGGCATTTTTTATGGATGGATTGCATGCATCATGTAGTAAATAATAGAGAAAAATCTTCATTTATTTGAGTAGAGTTTCATGTATGTCTTATTAAGAATGTTTCATGACTGTTTAAATATTTCTACAGGATGGGTTTTTTCAGCAAGGGCAGTAATGGCCGAAATAATAGAGGTAGAGGTAACTGGAAGTGAGGCTATAGAAGGCCTCGGTTTTCTATTCACCTCGATGTTGATCCACAAGATTTAAACCAGTTGTTTCAATCTAGGTTTTTCAATTTGGTTGGCCATGTTATACTGCATCCCCAAACTGACAGACCCCCATTTCAACCTCCTCATAATTTCCCCGGCATTCATGTTCCTCCACATGTATCAATGCATCCTGAAGTCCCCGTTAATGACGGTTGGCAAGAAATTGTACACTAACCTGTCTCTCACCATTGTGGTTGGCCCAATGTGTCATTTCCTTTACCACCACCAGTTAATCCCAATGCTCAAATTACTCATCATTCGTTACCAGTACATTCCTCGCACACCAACAAAAGATTAAAAACTAATATCCCACAACCTATGCAAGACAAAGAAAAAGTAGTGGCCTCCCCCTCCATTCCATCCATAGAGTCTTCTAAATCTGTGTCTTCACGTCTCCACCTAAAAGATGATTGCTCTCATGTGATCAACGAAATACAACCCCAAGGGTCTAATCAACCAAGGGATACCTCAGAAAAGTCAAGAGGAGACAACAATGATAAGAGGAAATATGCCTCACACAACAGCAAATATGCATTTTAAATGTTTTTTTATTTTTTTTTATTCAATGATGAAGGAAATGTTTAATGATTTTCGACATATTTTGGACAACAATCTTTATTTTGGATATTTTTGGGGATAATATGGATATATGATTTTTTGGGATATGGCCTTAAATTTTGTTGATATTTAAATATTCGTTTTAAATGATATCCATGGGAGCTATAAGGGTGTTATATGATCCAAATGATAAACTTTGTATTTTATATTTGATTATTGGAAAAGAGAATGATGGGAGTCACAAGGGGTCCCACCTATTTAGTAATTATTAATTAGACCCTTATTTATATATTATTATTAATTATTTCTCCCTAAACTAATTAGTTAAGTTAATTTGAATTAACGAAAGAAAGTAGTTGAACTACCTAAACTTATTGAGAAAGAAATAAAGGTTCAATGAGAGGAAGAGACAAAGTGGATAATAGAAGGAGAACTACAAGACTAAGGTTTGTTCTCTAGTGATATAGATTATGTTTTCATTCATTTCTTAGTTTACTTGAAAGCCTAATCATCTTGTTGATGACATGGTCTTATTGAAGGCGGTTGGCTTCAAAACTGAATCATACCATTCAACAGCTTGTTTTAAAGGTGTTTGATTTATCTTTTATAGTCTTTGTATTCTTGTTGGTTTATGAATTAATTTTCATGGCTAATAAAGGATATCTTGTAGAGTCAAGTGGCAACATTTTGTCGCAAGTTGATCCAGATCATTAGTTTCAGTTTTATTTCACTGTCAAGGTATTTTTGTATGGTGCCCATCGGAGACTTCTAAATTTTAATTTGGTCCATACCCTTGCAAGGGTGTGTAAAAGAGGAATACAATTTTTATATCTCAGAATGAAATAAATAAGATTATTGTTTTGTCTCATACATGTGTTTTCATGACTTGGTTCTTCATTTTGCTTTTGTATCCATGTTTACTTTATTGTAAAATATATATACATTCATGTAACTTTGTTTAAATTTTATTTTTTAAATTGCAACATATACATATCATAAAATCAGCCTTGATCCTTTGTAATTAATACTTGTGGATTGAGTGAATTTTTTGAGCCTATAAACCCCAGGTGGCATTCCCAACTATCTTGTATTAGCTAGGCAAGATATGAAAATGATTGCATGAGGTACTTCATACCTTTTCCTCAACATTTATTTGGCGACCATACCGGGGAGATATTCCATATCTCTCTGGTTGATTGTATTCACAATTATCTTTGAATCTTTCTGGGTTTTTTTTCGAATACTCTTTGATTGATTTTTCTCATGACAATACCTTCCACAAGGAAGCCTAATATTGAACATGGTCTTAAAGACTAGAATATAATTTCCTTGACCTTATTATATACTATCCTAGAAACTGCTAGTACCCAGGCTGAGCTTGAACACTCTTGGGAAGTATTTGAAGAAGATATAAGTATCTGTGAGCACCGGGAATCCAGGAAAAGGAAACCTAGAAATCAGCAATAACCTCCCTTTTTCTAAGTCTTAGGTGTTTTTTTCATGTCCTCAACTCCTCACATTTCTAGAAGAAGAATATGATTTCCCCCTAAAGCTACTCCTATCATTGAAATAAGAAGGAGGAAAGTCATTTTTTCGACCCAAGAAAACACTCTAAGGAGGACTTTGTCTTATTCTACCAGCGCACCTTTTTCACCCTTACCCATATGGAACTTTCAAAATGGAATCTATGGGTGGTGCTAGTGGTGTTGGAGGTGATTCATCATCCCAACCTTTAGCCTCATCGGTAATTGTTATTCTATATAGTCATCAAGTTCATATCCAGACTGCTACCAACCCTACTAAAGTTATAAAGAAATATGGGCTTTTTCAGTTTGAGGAAGATGTTATGACCACCCCATGGCATGTATCTTTTCCCTTGAATCTAGAACCTGCTACTCGTCTGTTACCCAAGTTTAAAGAGCATCTTCCTAAGTTCTCAGGGAATAATATTGTTTCTAGAAATCAACACCTAGTGGAATTTTCTAATGCTTGTCATAATATCGGGGATAACAATAACGATACATGCATGTGCTTATTTGTCAACTCCCTTGAAGGAGATAATTTTTTTTATCTCCCTCCAAAAATTGTTTCCACTTGGGAAGAGTTGGTTTATTGGTTCAAATCCACTTATGAACAATCCAAGAGCCCGGATGAATAGTTAAGGGAATATAACAACATTTCTTACAATGATGGTGAGATTATTAAGTCCTTTAACCTCCACTTCACCAAATTGTACAATCAAATCCCTGAACTAATCTGTCCCCAAAACCAAGACGCTTCCATGGATTACAATAATATGCTTCCCTCTCCTTATCGTCATAGGCTCGAAGAAAAGGCTATTGACAAACTTGGCTCTGCTCTCCACACTTTCCTGAAGTATGAAGAGAAAATTTAAAGAATGGGTCTCCCTAAAGGAGACTCAGTCTAAAAAACATATATGTCTTCCCTCCTACATCTTTTTCCCTCCTGCATCTTTTGCAATATATGAACAATCAGATGATAGCCTATGAACGAAAGGGTAAAGTTCCCTCACTTACTCCTGGGGAATCTTCTTCTTCCACAATGCCTTTTGTTGATACTGAGAGGGAGGTGAATCAGTATCAAGTATAATTTAAAAACCTTTTCAACTTATACTTAAACCATTCAATTATATCCAATGAGAAATGAATAATAGTATAAGAGTTACACCAATACACCACAATACACCATGCACAATATATGAGAAATAATCAATAGTTATTGTTCAAGGGAAGTAATGACTTCCAAAGGTAGCTACAACTTCCAAATATAAAGGGAGGGATAAATCTCCAAGAGGAAGATACAACCCTCCAATATCAAGAGAGGGTTTACCTCTCCATCCTTTCCCCTTCCTTCCACCCACGAATATATGAGAGATAATAAAACTTTACATTAAATCATCACCATCAACCAACCATCACATAGAGCCTGATAATGCTTCTTGAGACTTATTCAACTTATGTAATTATTCAATTATTGGAATAATATAATCCTGTAGATAATATTACTCAATTTATTATCTAAAACTCCTCCAAGTTTCACTCGAATTCTCCCCCAAAATAAGTTATAGAAAGAATGGTAGAATTTATTCAATTCTGGTTTATTTAGGAGAGCGAACTTGTACAGAATGCCCCGTGCTCAATATTTAACATTAGATTCTAAAACTCTCACAAAAGAAACTAAAGTCCATAATATTTCCAATGAAATTTGTCCCACTTCATTTGGATTCTCTATTAATAAGTTATGATTGTTTTAACTGAAACACCTGTTTATTGACTAGCTTCAAGACTGGTCAAAAACCCTATCTTCAACAGAGTGTATCTCCATAATTATAGAGAATAAAGAGTTGAAATTTTTAACACATTTACTTTGATATGTCTTCTCAATACAATATCAATTTCACCATCTGAATCATTCTATAAAAAAAATTATAGCGAAAATGGTAAGATGACCTAAAAATAACTACCTTAGAACACATCACCAAAAGATCATCCTCCCTTGAAATCCAGCCTTCTTTACTTATGATATCCTATGAAATTCGACTGTGTATCAAGTGAATGTATAATGATATTTATTTATACCATTTATGTTACTTCCTTTTAACATTAGGGCCGACCTGACACTTTCTTATATTGTAATTCTTTTCTTTAATTATCTTCGGGGCCTACATGTACTTCCTTCTTCAATTCACTTTGTCATCTTCAAAAAATCATTTCTCCTCAACCATGAGGATCCACATGACGTGCCACATACCACTAGAAACAACATGATGTATACTATCCATCCATGGTTGTTGTATCTACATTTTCATTTTCCTTCATGTCCAAATACCTTCATCAATATTGTGGTCCAAAACCAATGACTAGGGTTGACATCAATGACAACAACCAATCTTCCAACAATATCCCCCTTTGTCATTGATGGCAACAGTCATGCTCCCCCTATCATCATGATACCAATTTCTCCCCCCCTTTGACATCAATGGAAAAGGGTAGGGCTTCTTCCCCTGATTTTAATGGCAAAAGGTAACCTTCTTCTTTGGGGTTTCTCACCCTAAACATGTGGCACTCAATAATACTTCATCCTTATTTTTGGTCTTTGGGACTTTTTCTTCCTTGAAATCATTTTGTGTGGCTTATGTCTTCTCTCTTCTCTTCATGTCTAGGATGTATATGTTTTTGTTCTTCTTGTTGCAGTTGCAACCAATCTTCCTGAGTTATTTTCTCTGATTTTACATTTTCGAGAGTCAAACGTAAGAGTGTGTCCTTATCACACATTTTACTAACACTAAGTAGATTATGCTTCAAGTCTTCAACCAATAGGAAATTATTTTCTTTTACATTTTGTCTTCCAAGCTCTACTACACCTTCTCCAAGTATTTTGGAAGATGAGTCATCTCCAAATGCAACATTGCCACCCTTTCTCTTCAAGATGATGAATTTGTCTTGATTCTCGGTCATGTGTGAAGAAAATCCACTGTCTATGTACCATTCATCTTCTTATTTACATTCTTCAGCGGTTAATGTTATTCGACAATCTTGATTGTTTGGAATTCTCCATACTGTGGTTGTCATAGAGACATCTACATTCATATATCTGCAATCTCATGCTTTGTGACCAATATAATTACATTTGTAGCATACAATATTTTTGTCCATCAATGGGGAAAATGAATTATAACTTTTGTTGAAAAATACACGATTATTTTCATATCTTCTATTTACACCATTCTTGTTTCTTGTGTATTTTTTCCTTTCATTGATTCTGCAATTAATTGCCTTATGTCCAAAATTTTTGCAAGTATAACAATGACCAAGAAAGAAATTTTGATACCTTGGAGTAAGTGGACTTCTTTGTGATGTAGTCCATCTAGGTTCATGATCTACTCTTCTATAGTTTCCTTCATACTGATTGAAGCTTCTTTGATTCCTGAAGGTAGGAGGTCTTCTTGGATATTAATCTCTTTTGTAATCATTCCTTCTTTCTGGTATCATGGTCCACTTCTCATCAACTATCTGTGTATCTCTTTTTTCAACCTTCTTGTTGGTATTTGCATCTTATTTGTATGAAGTTTCACCCATGCATCCAAGATGTGTTAAGTCTTTTGGAACTTGAGAGTTTCTTAATCTCTTCCTCAATAAGACAACTTCTTGTTCAAGTTTCTCACAATCTTCTTCTTTCTTCATCATTTGGACATTCCTTACTTCTCTTATTCTTATTTATTCTTCGAGTAGAGTTTTCAAGGAAATGTTTTCTTCTCTTAGTTTCTCAAAGTATTCTAATTGTTTCTTCAAGATTACAAATGTATTTTCATAACTACCCAATTCACTTCTTATTTTTCTATGTGTGTCTTTGAGCTTGCTATTTTCAATCTCAACATGCTTCAATTTTTTAAGATTCCCATCTTCTTGTTGAATAATTTCTACTTCATGATTTTCTTCTTCTTCATTGGACTTTTCTTCTTCAGTGTCATCTCTTTCAATCCTTGGATGAGGACATTCAAATTCAACATGTCCTACTCCTTCACAATTAAAGCAAAATAACTAACCTCTATTTGCTTCTTTGAAA
>ML819339.1:70848-85468 GCA_009831015.1 Picea engelmannii
TTAATTCATTTTGTGAATGATAGCTTTGTCTTCTTCATAAATTGAATTGTTATATATAAGTTTTCTGCATAATAGGTTTCCCTTATTGCAAAGATTTATCATCAGAAGATTGTTATGATTTTCTTTTATGTCTTGTTTGTCCTATAAAACAATTCAAGAAGTAGCATAGCTGATCGTTTATGAGAAGCTTAAGGACTAAACGGTGTGAATTTCTTCCTCCAACTAGCTTAAGAAGTTATCATACGCAGGGCAGACTTGGAGCGTTTCCAGGTCAACTAGTACATTGTTTATTGTTTTTATTAAGTAGTTTAATATAGATATAAGTTTAATTAGATTTATATTAGATTGTTTAATTTCAGTAATATTCATTTCTTTTTCATAAAATATAAAAATCAAAAGAGATCCTTGGCTGTCTTAGGGCAGAATATACATGAGTTTTGTAGGTTTTAATCAAATTTGTAGGTTGTTCATAGTGTACATTTGTGAATAAGAAATATTATAGCTGATAATTAGATAGTTGATTTGAGTTATTATAAGAGTAATTTGTAGTTTGTAGATAGAATAGTTAGAATAGTCTATATTTAGAATATTAGTTCCTTTTCTTTGCTTTATTAGTTTCTAGTTTCCTTTATTTTAGTTAGTTAGTTTAGTTTGTTTCATTAGTTGTATTTAATTTAGTTTGTTTTAGTTTGTTTTAGATAGTTTAATTTGTTTATTAGTTTAGTTAGATTACTTAGCTCAGATCAATTCTCTCTTTGGTTTTCATAGAAGACCTTAGAGCGGCCAATGGAGCCGTTAAACTCGTCAAGGTGGTCCATTCCAAACGGCTTGGGTTATTTAGACAACCCCGGACCGGTTCCACTCTCTCAGTTGACGGATGGTCAATTTCGCCCGTCAACACTCCCATGTTAACTACAATGGGAAGTCATTGTCCGTCAGAAATCTCGATCCACTTTTCGAACAGGAAAACATCTGTCCAATCTAGACTATTTTTCAATTACAAAGATAAATAGTATTTTCAATGCTCCCTCCTAACTGGAGAGTTATTTCAATCACAAAATAAATGTTTTTCAAGAATATTTTTGCATACCTTCTCTATCCTGGAGAATCTTCCCTTTCAACTAAGGGAGTTATTTCCACGATCCCCATATTCTCTCGGAAATATGAAAATTTGATTATGGAAAGAGGTTTTGTCTGGATGTCTGTTGTCTTCTCATCAATGGGGATATACTCGAGCTTTACCTCTCCTTCCTGGAATTTATCTCGGATAAAATAGTATTCGATCTCAATGTGCTTCGACCTTTCATGAAACACTAGATGCTCAGATAATCTTATACAACTCTGATTATTACAATTATATTGTGGTCGATTATGGAGTCTGATCAAATAAATCAGATATTAACTTCCTTATCCATACTACTTCTATGCATGCTTCACAAGATTCCATATACTCTGCTTCTATTGTACTGAGTGTGACAGACTTCTACTTCCTGGTGCTCCAAGATATCATAGGGGAGCCCAAGCTGAAACACATACCTGAAGTACTCTTTCTGTCTTCTGCACTTCCTACCCAATCAGAGTCTGTGAATCCATGAAGTTGGAAATCACTGGATTCGGTATATCTTAAGCCATAGTTTATTGTCCCACGAATACATCTTAGAACATGATTTGCAACTATCCAATGCTCTTGTCTAGGTTCCACCTGGAACTGACTTAATGTATTAACAGCAAAGCAAATATCTGGTCGAGTATTTACCAAATACATCAATGATCCAATTAGTTGTTGATATAGAGATGGATTTACTGGATCGGAATCTGGGACTTTCACTTTTCTTATATCCGCATTCATAGGAGTGTCCATGGATTTACAGTCCATCATTCCAAACTTCTGAAGGATATTTATTGCGTATTTTCCTTGTCCAAGGAATACTTCACCATGCTTCTGCCATACTTCTATTCCCAAGTAATAGTGCATGAGACCTAGATCTTTCATATCAAATTCAGAGTCTAAATCCTTCTTGCACTGGATGATTAGAGATTCTTCACCTGTTATGAATAGATCATCAACATATAGTAGTAGAATTACAGGTGCATTGTTCACAACTTTGTAGTAAAGGTTTGGATCTGCATGACTCTTAGAGAAGCCAAGTCTAGTTAGATAGTTGTCCATTCTGGTGTACCAAGCCCTTAGGGCTTGCTTGAGTCCATATAGAGATTTCTTCAATCTGCAAACATGAGTGTCTCTGGAATGTACCTCGAATCCTTGAGGTTGTTCAATATATAATTCTTCTTCAATAGCTCCATTGAGAAAGGTTGTCTTTACATCCATCTGGTGTAGATTCCATCCCATGGAAGCGACAAGAGATATGATAGCTATGATGGAGGTATACCTTGCCACCGGAGCAAAGGTTTCATCATAGTCTTCTCCCTCCTTCTGGGAGAACCCTCTGGCCATGAATCTTGCCTTGTATTTATCCATGCTTCCGTCTGCTGCATGTTTGATCTTGTATACCCATTTTGAAGTTACAATTGATTTCTCTTTAGGTTTGGGTACAATTTTCCATACTTCATTTTTCATAATGGACTGATGTTCTTCTGCCATAGCTTCTTTCCATTGTCCCTTTTTAAATGATTCTTCAAACGTAGTAGGTTATTCATCTAGAAGCTTTGTCATGTATGTTGCATAACTTTAGAATCTTTTCGGTCTTTTAGTCTTCCTGGATGTTCCTTCTGGAACCTTGATTCTTTTTGCATCTTGTAAGGTGGCTTCAAGCCAAGCTGGTCATTTCTTGTTCTTTGGTATATTATTTGGATCAACGTTCTCACATATCTCCATAGGATGATCAAGTTGATCCTTTTCGTTATTTTTACCTTCTGTGTTTTCTTCATTTGGTTCTTCAATTTCTTCTTCTTCTATAATTTCTTCAATAGATTTTCTGAAGGCCATTCTTTCATTGAATGTTAAATATTGTATTACTTCTATCTTGTGTTGATCTGGAATATATATTATGTAGGCTTTGGATGAATCACTATATCTGATGCATGAGCATCTCTCCACGTCAGCCATCCAGCCAGCCACGTCAGCGCGCATGCATTCAAAGCTAAGAGGGAGGCGCAGCCTCATTTAAATTTGATTTGAATGTAAATTTAAATGCTTAGGTTGGTGAGCCATAGAAGTTGTTCCTTTGTGCATGCATTAGGTAGATCGAATTTAATGCTAGATCAGCTGAGATCTAGATCCAGATGCTAGACTAGACAACCATTTATTGTAATTGAATAGAGTAGCTAGACCTGGAGGGAAGTGCTCGATGAGCCCCTCAGGTAAAAGAGATTTTCAGATATCATTTTGAAAGGGTATCAGTTGTTGTAGTGAGTTAGGAGAGGGGTAAGAGTAGAGCCAGAGAGAGAGCTCGAGAACACCTTGTAATTACAGGCAATTTCCAATTTAATATAACAGAGCAGTTTTTCCTGCATGATATTCTGTTTTGTATGGATGTCTGTGAGTGTTATTCATATGTTTTGAATGTATGTTGTGGTTGTATGTTTGCAGGTTGGTTTGATTTCAGATGAAGGTCTTTGAGGCTTCACACCAGGAGGGTGTGATAGAACGCTGTAGGTTCTGAGAGTCGTGCATAGAGGATGCACTTCTGAACACTGCAGGGTTCAAACAAAGCCATGCTGAGGCACAAGAGCTGAAATCAACAACTCAAGATGAAGACCTTTGAGGTTGCTGAACACCTTAGGAGGCAAGGCTATGTAGGAGAAGACACAATTGTAGGCAGAATCTCTTAGGAGTTCTGTAAGGCTCTGCCAAGTGGTCATTGAGCACAGGCACAAGTTGCAGTTGGAAGAAATCTGCTAAGAGTTAGAAGAAGAGAACAGAATCATTGAGGATTATGTGGAGCTCTGCCAGGTGGGCATCGAGCGAGTGCATAGGTGCACAGGAGAAGGAACTCTGCTGTTAGTTCAGAAGAAATAGAATCATTGAGGATTATGTGGATCTCTGCCAGGTGGGCATTGAGCAAGTGAAAGGAGTGCATAGAAGAGGAACTCTGCTTTGAGTTCAGAAGAAACAGAATCATTGAGGATTCTGTGAAGCTTTGCCAGGTGGGCATCGAGCGAGTGCATAGGTGCATAGGAGAAGAAGACAGAACTGCTGAATGTTCTGTGAAAAGGAAACTCTGCCAGGAGGCATCGAGTCAGTGTGCAGACAGGCACAGAAGGGGAAGAGAACTCTTTTGAGTTCTTCCATTTGAAGGAAGAGTCCACTGAAGGATATTCATTGGGTTGTTGAACACCCAGAAGGACTCAACAAGAGGTTGCTTGAGCAGAGACACTGCCAGGAGGGCATTACATTCTCCATTTGTGGGAGAAAGGAACAAGGATGAATTTCTGTAGAGGTTGAAGCTATGGGAAGAGCTCAGGAGAGACAACACGGTGTATGCGCAAAGACTCTACAGGAGGTAGAGGTAAAATCTTCAAAGATTTGAAGAAGGGCTCAGGAGGAACAACGTTTTCACACGCATTGGCGAAGCTTAGAGTCGAAGAGTTCGCAGAGAAGAACGAATTAAAGGTTGAGGCCTTTGGAAGACTTGGAATTCCTCCAAGCAAGAGAAGGAAAGTGTGCAGGAAGCTCAGGTGAGAGCACAGTCGCTGTTAGATCGGTAGGAGAAGATATTTGGACCATTGATCTATGTCCAGGAGGAGCTCAGGAGAAGTGCACAGGAGAAATGATCTGAGCCATCATATATGGAGCAGAAATCCCATCAACCATTGGATCGAGTGAAGGCATGCAAAGGTTAAGCTTCTGGAGGAGCGCAGGGAAGGAGAACAGATCTAAGCCATTAGATCTGGTGTAGGATCATCGACAGTCGTCAGATCTGCAGAAGTTACGAGGGATTTAAGTCCTCGTGGACAGGAGGAGAAATCTCAACAAGGGGTGGAGCCATCGGGATATTCGGCATCGGGAAATCGGAGTTCCTGAGGAAAAAAGAGTTGGGACATCAAAATTCTCAAGATCCCAGAGGAATCAGAACCCTCCATCTAGAAGGACATGTGGCAGTGATCAGTGTCATCGGGAAAAGTCCCGACAAGGAAGCCATCCATCGGTGTTTGGTTCATCAGGATATCGGAGTTCCCGGTGACAAGTTGTTTGTGCACTTTGGAATCGCGAAACGTGATACCCCAATGAGTGGGAGCTAGTTGTCAACATAACAGAGGAGGAGGACAGTGCCATCATGAGGGACCAGCTGTCAACAGATTAGAGAGTTGGGATTCGAGGAATCAAGAATCCCGTGAGCAAATGCTCTTTGACATTTGAAACCTCATAGCCTCGACGGGAGACAGGACTATGGTCACGGGGATAATGGTCATATTGGCCAGGAGCTAGCCAGGAGAGGTAACGCGTGAAGGGTGTGTTGGGATTTGGGAAATCGTGAGTCCTGAGGACCATTTCATTTTGACCTCGGAAACCCCGAAATCTCGATAAGAGGTTTGACTACGATCACGGGGTAGTGGTCACTTGGACCAGGGGGCTGAGCCAGGAGGGCTAGCTGAAATTATAGTGCATCGGGAATCGAAGGATCGTGGATCCAAAGAGCAAGTGCATTTTGGCATAGCAAAACACGAAATCCCGATAGGAACCTATGACTGCAGACATATGCAAGCGGTCACATGGACCAGAGGGCATAGCCAGGAGGGGCTAGGGCAGTAGAAGCGTGCATCGGAAATCGGAGATCGGGGATTCACGAGGATAGAGGTTTGTGATAATGGGATTTATGAAACTGAGAACCCCGATATTGAGTCAGGGAAAGTTCATGATAAAGAGCAGAAGACCGTGCAGTAAAGGGAAAGGACCTGTGGATTGGGTTTTTAGCAGGGATTCCATTGGGAGTCCAAGGAGCCGCTTCGAATCAGAGGGAAATTAATTGATCCTGTGAGTGGGAGAGTTAGAGGTGCTGGAGGGACGGTACTCATCACCTGCGTCAAGTGGTATCAGATCCGGTTATTCATCTGTATATTTTAGGTGAAGGAAGACAGAGTTGCTGAGGACTCTGTAAGGATTGTTTGCAGGTAGGAAATAGTAGAGAAGATAGTCAAGAGACTGTAGGATGAAGCTGGAAACACTCGGGATGTGGAGTGACAGCAGCAGGTTTTCCAGGAAGGAAAACAGAAGCAGCAACATGGCTACTGAAGGTCGTAGGTATGCTAGGAGGAAAGAGTTATGGAGCCAAGAAGATATAGATGAAGAGATCGCATATATAAAGAGAGAAATAGTGAGGCTCGAATTGAAGATGTGGCAGGATAAGAAGATGGTTCAGATATGCGAACCAGAGACTCGGAAAGTCTCAATGATTTGGAAATTGAAATGAGATCAGTTGAGGATCTCAAGCACTGCCAGGAGGGCAGAGAAGAAATTCCAAATTGCCAGGAGGGCAATGAATTGAGATCACTGCGGGGTCTCACGGACTGTCAAGAGGACAACCAAGGCATTTCAATTTTCTAGGAGGGAAATGATAAGAGGTCGTTGTGGGATCTCGAAGACTGCTAGGAGGGAAACGGAAGCATCTCATATTGCCAGGTGGGCAGAGATGAGAATACAGGACTAGCTGAAAGTCTCATGGACTTGGAGGTGAGTTTTATTCAGCAAGGAGTGCTGATGAATATGGGATCGTTTGATCTCATAGTCTACCAGGAAGGCAACAGAGACATCCCATATTGCCAGGTGGGAAGGGATGAGCAGGTGATTTTGGATCAGCCCAAGGAGCTGATAGAGAAGATGAGACTGTCTGAGGGTCTCATAAATTCAGAGATGAATTTAGATCAGCAGGTGCAGCTGACAGAAGAGGAGGAAGATCAGGATGATATTCTGATGATTGGGGCAATTGGAGTATTCCTACCATGCACCCAGGAGGAGGCAGAAATCAGTGTTGCAGATGGTGCAGCAGCAGAACAGTCAGCTAAGACTATCCAAGAAGAATTGGAGCAGACTTTGGAAGCTGCCCAAGAAGAAGAAGAAGATGAGCATTCTGAGGAATGGCTCATTACTTTCATCCAAGAAGTTGAGGAAGCTGTAGCGTTGGAGCTGATAGCAGAAGAAGTAGACGAAGAGGAGAATGAGCATTGTGAGGAATGGCTCAATAGTTTCGGCCATGGGGATGAAAAGAAAGAAGTTGTAGCACTGAAGCTAGCAACAAAGGAAGTTGAGGAGCGAGCAGGCATATTTATCACTCCATGGGAGATGGATCTAGAGATGCTGGAGGATTGGTTGAACAATCCAAGGCCAACAAGAGAAATGATAGAAGTTGAGTTGTCAAGGAAGGTGGCAGAAAAACAAGTCAGTCAAAGGGAGACTGCAGAGCTAAAGTTTGCAGCAGAGTGGAAACTTGAGGCAACCGATGAAGATGAAGAAGATGGCATGGGAGATCATAGCGATCTGCCCAATTGCAGAAAATTTTTGCAGCTGAGGAGACTGCACGAGAAGGACCAGCCACTGGAGTAGCTGGATACATTGATCAAGGAGATCAGGAAGCTGATGTTGGGGTCAGAAAGAACTGCCAGCAAGGAGAAGCTGGGAAAGAAAGAAGCAGCAGCAGCAGCAACACAGAAGCAGAAACAACAACAGCAAAAGGGAGCAGATGAACAACTCCAAAGGATGATTTGGGATCCAGGAGGATTCCAACCGCTTAGAGGGGAAGCACATGAGCAGGAGATCATGATTTTGCAGCTGAGGAGTTTGATGCAGGAGCATCTCTCCATGTCATCCAACCAGCCAGCCATAGAATCCATGCCTTTGTGCAGGCGTTAGGTAGATCGGCTTTAATGCTAGATCGACTGAGATCTAGATCCAGATGATGGACTAGACAACCATTTATTGTAATTGAATAGAGTAGGTAGACCTGGAGGGAAGAACTCGATGAGCCCCTTAGGTAAAAGAGATTTTTAGATCTCATTTTGAAAGGGTAGAAGTTGTTGTAGTGAGTTAGGAGAGGGGTAAGAGTAGATCCAGAGAGAGAGCTCGAGAACACCTTGTAATTACAGGCAATTGCCAATTTAATATAACAGAGCAGTTTTTCCTGCATGATATTCTGTGTTGTATGGATGTCTGTGAGTGTTATTCATATGTTGTGAATGTATGTTGTGGTTGTATGTTTGTAGGTTGGTTTGATTTTAGATGAAGGTCTTTGAGGCTTCACACCAGGAGGGTGTGACAGAACACTGCGGGTTCTGAGAGCCATGCACAGAGGATGCACTTCTGAACACTGCGGGGTTCAAACAAAGGCGTGCTGAGGCACAAGAGCTGAAATCAAAAACTCAGGATGAAGACCTTTGAGGTTGTTGAACACCTCAGGAGGCAAGGTTGTGTGGGAGAAGACACAGTTATAGGCAGAATCTCTTAGGATTTCTGTAAGGCTCTGCCAAGTGGGCATTGAGCACAGGCACAAGGTGCAGTCAGAAGAACTCTGCTAAGAGTTAGAAGAAGAGAAAAGAATCATTGAGGATTATGTGGAGCTCTGCCAGGTGGGCATCGAGCGAGTGCATAGGTGCACAGGAGAAGGAACTCTGCTATGAGTTCAGAAGAAATAGAATCATTGAGGATTCTGTGGAGCTCTTCCAAGTGGGCATTGAGCAGGTGCAAGGAGTGCACAGAAGAGGAACTATGTTATGAGTTCAGAAGAAATAGAATCATTGAGGATTCTGTGAAGCTCTACCAGGTGGGCATCGAGCGAGTGCATAGGTGGATAGGAGAAGAAGACAGAACTATTGAACATTCTGTGAAAAGGAAACTCTGCCAGGAGGCATCGATTCAATGTGAAAACAGGCATAGAAGGGGAAGATAACTCTTTTGAGTTCTTCCATTTGAAGGAAGAGTCCACTGAAGGATCTTCACTGGGTTGTTGAACACCCAGAAGGACTCAACAAGAGGTTTCTTGAGCAGAGACACTGCCAGGAGGGCATTACATTCTCCATTTGTGGGAGAAAGGAACAAGGACAAATTTCTGTAGAGGTCAAAGCTATGGGAAGAGCTCAGGAGAGACAACATGGTGTATGCGTGAAGACTCTACAGGAGGTAGAGGTAAAATCTTCAAAGATTTGAAGAAGGGATCAGGAGGAACAACGTTTTCACACGCATTGGCGAAGCTCAGAGTTGAAGAGTTCACAGAGAAGAACAAATTAAAGGTTGAGGCCTTTGGAAGACTTGGAATTCCTCCAAGAAAGAGAAGGAAAGTGTGCAAGAAGCTCAGGTGAGAGCACAGTCACCATCAGATCGGCAGGAGAAGAGATTTGGACCGTTGATCTACGTCCAGGAGGAGATCAGGGGAAACGCATAGGAGAAATGATCTGAGCCATCAGATCTGGAGTAGAAATCCCATCAGCCATTGGATCAGGTGAAGGCATGCAGAGGTTAAGTTTTTGGAGGAGCACAGGGAAGGAGAACAGATTTTATCCATTAGATTTGGTGTAGGATCACCGACAGTCGTCAGATCTGTATAAGTTACAAGGTAGTTAAGTCCTCGTGGACAGGAGGAGAAATATCGACAAGGGGTGGAGCCATCGGGATATTCGGCATCGGGAAATCGGAGTTCCTGAGGACGAAAGAGTTGGGACATTGAAAGTCTTGAGATCCCGGAGGAATCGGGACCGTCCATATGGAAGGACGCGTGGCAGCGATCAGCGTCATCGAGAAAATTCCCGACAAGGAATTCATCCATCAATGTTTGGTTCATCGGGATATCGGAGATCCCGGTGACAAGTTGTTTGTGCAGTTTGGAATCGCGAAACGCGATACCCCGATGAGTGGGAGCCAACTGTCAACACAACAGAGGAGGAGGATAGTGCCATCGTGAGGGGCCAGCTGTCAACAGATTAGAGAGTCAGGATTCGAGGAATCAAGAATCCCGTGAGCAAATGCTCTTTGACATTTGAAACCCCATAGCCCCGACGGGAGACAGGACTATGGTCACGGGGATAATGGTCATATTGGCCAGGAGCTAGCCAGGAGAGCTAATGTGTGAAGGGCACGTCGGGATTCGAGAAATCGTGAGTCCCGAGGACCATTTCATTTTGACCTCGGAAAACTTGAAACCCCGACAAGAGGTTTGACTATGATCACGGGGTAGTGGTCACATGGACCAGGGGGCTGAGCCAGGAGGGCTAGCTGAAATTATAGCGCATCGGGAATCAAAGGATCGTGGATCCAAAGAGCAAGTGCACTTTGGCATAGAAAAACTCAAAATCCCAATAGGAACCTATGACTACGGACATATGCAAGTGGTCACATGGACCAGAGGGTATAGCCAAGAGGGGCTAAGGCAGTAGAAGCACGCATCGACAATTGGAGATCGGGGATTCACGAGGACAGAGGTTTGTGACAACGAGATTTACGAAACCCTGAACCCTGATATTGAGTCGGGGAAAGGTCACGGTAAAGAGCAGAAGACTGTTCAGTAAAGAGAAAGGACCTGTGGATTGGGTTTTTAGCAAGGATTCCATTGGGAGTCCAAGGAGCCACTTCAACTCAGAGGAAAATTAATCGATCCTGTGAGCGTGTGAGTTAGAGGTGTTGGAGGGACGGTACTCATTGCCTACGTCAATATCCCATGAATATCCCTTTCTTTCCTGAGGCTTCTAGTTTATTTCTTTTATCTTTGGGAATATGAGAATAAACTTGACATCCAAATATTCTTAATTTTTCTACGTTAGGTTTCTTACCTGAGAATGCTTCTTCTAGTGTCATGTCTTTCAATATGCGATGAGGGATTCTGTTTTGTATGTATATTTCCATCATTGTTGCTTCTCCCCATAGAAACATGGATAGATCTTGATCATTTAATAGGGATTTTACTGTTTCTTCGATGGATTTGTTCTTTGTTTCTACTACACTGTTTTGTTGAGGATTATGAGGAACAATTAGCTCCCTCCTAATCCCTGCTAATTTGCAGAATGAAATGGACTCCTTCGAGGTGTATTCTCCTCCATTATCCGTTCTTAAGGTCTCGATCTTCTTGTTTGTAAGGTTTTCTATTTCTGCCTTGAATTCTTGGAACTTGTTGAATACTTCATCTTTTGACTTTAGTAGGTATAGCCACATCTTCCTTGAATAGTCATCTATGAATTTTACGTAGTAGAGAGATCCTCCTAAATATTTGACTGGAATTGGACCACAAACATATGAGTGTATTGGATCTAGGGTTTCCTTAGATCTGTTGTTTCTTCTTGGGAATGGTTTCTTGATATTCTTCCCAAGGACACATCCCTTGCAAATTCCTTCATGTGTAGACTTCAATTCTAGTATCCCTTCAACCATCTTCCTGAGGAAAGGTAGTGCTTGATAATTGATATGAGCATACCTTCTATGCCAAAGCTCATTAGGGTTGACTTCGTCTTGTACTAGGGCTTCATAATTTTGTTCTAGTAGTCTATATAGATTCCCTTCATGTCTTCCAATAACCCTAGCATATTCTATGTTGGAATCCTTATGCCATGATAACACTTTTTCATCTATGAAGGCTATTATGTTTCCTTTGTCTTCTAAACATGATATTGATACAAGATTCTTTTCTAAACCAGGCACATACAGAACATTGCTTAAGTGAACATGATTACCTAATTCCAATTTGATGGAGGCTTGTCCAAATCCTTCGACGGGGTAGGTGCTTTTGTCTCCAAGCTCCACTTTGTACGATGTATTTCTCTCATTTAGATCTAAGAGTCTAGCTTGATCTCCTGTCATGTTCCTGGAAGCTCCATTGTCGATTATCCACATATCATCTTCAATTGTCCCGGTAAGTGTTGAGTAATGTAAGAGACTGATTATTTTGCACATGTCTTCGATTGACTGATAATTGGTCATGCCTTGATCCAAAACTTCAACTTCATCATTTCTTTCTTCTAAGAAAGTCAATAGGTGCACTGAATTAGGGAACATCTGAATATCTTCTCCTTGAGCAAGATTCCCCATCACAAGGTGCTAAATCTGAGAATTAGGGTTTCTATGAATTCTACTGCTAGTAACCCTAGCTGCAGTTCTTTGGAAGCTGCTCCTGCTAGTAACTCTAGCGGCAGTTCCTCAATGAGCTCAATACCTAGCGATTATGTTTCCTTCCAGCATTTTGGGATGACTGAAGGGGTGTGGGCCCATAACCTATTATATTATAGAGGATTGTGCTTGTTTAACCATTGAAGATACCCTCGTCACCCAACCACAGGCCAAAGCCACCCTCCGAGCACCTTGACCTTGACCGAGACGAGAATCCTGGTAGCAATCAATAGCCAAGAGAGGTTAAATGCACCAAGCAAGAAAATAGAAACTAAACTGAACAGATGATCCCACCCAGAAGCTAGCACACCACTTTCCATCTCTCCCAAAAAACTTGTGCACAAAACTGTTGTTGCCTGCAACTGCCTGCGCAGATTTAGCTCTCACTGCAACTGCTGAGATATGAAATAATGAAATTGGTGCCCTGTATTTATAGTGGACTGACCAGTCTAACTGGGGTTGACTTCTCCTTCTGGGCATCAATAAATTCAATTTAAATATATTTGTTCAGTTGAGAACTTGTCTAGGGTTTCCTTTAATTCTTTGCTTCCTTCCGAAGGATTCTAGTCTCGTCATAGGTCACAATAGAGGTTCATACCTCCCAAAGCTACCATAATATTAACACAAGGAGTATGAGATTGCATGTTGGTTTTCCCTTACATTTATGGGAAGATGTTGTAGATAATGTTGTTTACTTAATAAACAGAGGACCTTCAATCTCTCTGGATGGTAGAATTCCAGAGGAGGCATGGACAGGAAAAAAGGTAAACTATTCTTTTTTAAATACTTTCGGTTGTGAAGAATTTTTCCATATTGATAAAGAAAATAGAACAAAGCTTGAGGAAAAATCCAAGAAGTGTACCTTTATTGGATACGGTGTTAATGATTTTGGTTATCGCTTATGGGATTATGAAAATAAAAAAATAATTTAGAGTAGAGATGTCATATTCAATAAGAAGGTCATGTACACAGATTAGTTGCAGGGAAAGAAACAAGAAAAAGAAAAACTAGAATACACAGTGCTTTATGAGATCACTGAAAACGAAATTCCAAAGGAACCAGAAAATCAAAATGTACAACAACAGGAGAAACAGGTACCTCAAACTCCTGCAAGTGTGGTTATAAGATCTATCAGATTAAGTATACCCCCTGAACGATACTCTCCTTCATTGTATTATTTATTATTGACTGATTATGGTGAACCAAAATGTTATGAAGAGGGAATGCAGGTAGACACCAAAAATAAGTGGGAGAAAGGAATGAAGGAGGAAATGGATTCCTTGGTAAATAACCAGACTTGGGACTTGGTTTCGTTGCCTGTAGGAAAAAGAGCATTGCATAATAAATGTGTTTACAAGTTGAAGGAAGAAGATGGAGGAAAAAAGAAGTACAAGGCTAGACTTGTTGTAAAGGGGTTTGCACCAAAGAAAGGTATAGATTTTGATGAAATATTTTCTCTTATTGTTAAAATGACTTCAATTAGGACTATTTTGAGTCTTGTGGTAGTATAAGATTTGCATCTTGAGCAGTTAGATGTAAAAACAAATTTTCTCCATGGGGATTTGGAGGAAGATATTTATATGCAACAGCCATAGGGGTATGAGGTCAAAGGGAAGGATAATTTGTTATGTAGGTTGAAGAAGAGCTTGTATGGCCTAAAGAAAGCTCCAAGGAAGTGGTATTTGAAGTTTGACAGGTATATGACAGAACATGGTTATAGTAGATGTCATTTTGATCATTGTGTTTATTTTAAAAAGCTAGAAAATGGAAGTTATATTATCTTTCTATTGTATGTAGATGACATGATTGTTGCAGGGTCTAATATGTAGGATATAAATGTGCTCAAGAAGAAATTATCTAATTCATTTACGATGAAGTATTTGGGTGCAACAAAGAAAATCCTTGGTATGAGAATAACAAGAGACAGGAAAAATTGCAAATTGACATTGTCTCAGGGTGAGTACATAGAGAAGGTGTTGGAGAGGCCTAGAATGCAAAATGAAAAACCAGTTAGTACACCTTTGGCCAACCATTTCAAATTAACTAAGGAAATGTGTCCCAAGACATGGGAGGAGATAGAATACATCTCCAAGGTCCCTTTTTCATCAACAGTTGCCAGCTTGATGTATGTTATGGTTTGTACAAGACCAGACATTGCACATGCAGTGGGAGTTGTGAGCAGGTATATGAACAATCCAAGTAAAGAACATTGGGAGGAAGTAAAGTGGATTCTCATGTATTTTAGAGGTACTACTACTCATGCATTATGTTTTGGAGGTTTAGACACTTTTCTACAGGGATATGTTGATTCATATATGGCAGATGATAAAGATAGCAGAAGGAGCACCACAAGGTATGTTTTTACTATAGGTGGAACAATAATAAGTTGGATTTCGAAACTACAAAAGGTTGTTTCACTTTAAAAAATAGAATAAGAGTATGTTGTTGCTACGAAGGCTAGTAAAGAAATGATTTGGTTAAAGAGGTTCATGGATGAATTGGGAAAGAAGCAGGAAAATAGCAGGTGGTTCTGTGATAGTGAGAGTGCCATTCATCTTGCAAAGAACTCATCCTTCTATT
>ML819340.1:44397-56499 GCA_009831015.1 Picea engelmannii
TAACTTATCCTTGAGAAGTCATTCGAACCGTCCTTGACATGTGTCAACCTCCCAACAAAGCAAATATGAAAACCGTGACCGCTACAGGAAATTAGTATGCAGCGCCACTGTGCAGAGTACGCAGCACCTACTTCTATATCCAATATCTCTCAAACCAAAACACATGTTGAAAAACTGAGAGATTTTTTTGTTATTTGGAATGTTATGAACAAAAACCTCCTCAAGTTTTCAAAAGTACATCCTCAACTGCTCATAACCCAAGTTTTAAATTAGTGACTCAAAACTGGCAAAATAACTATGCACAATTTAGCCTCTGCCAGAATATTATGCAGCGCCTGTAGGTAGCGCCCAACTGTGTTTCTGCATGAAATTCGGTAGCATAAATCTGTGGGTGCTTTGATGCTTGAACTTGGATATGGGAATAACTCAATATAATTTCAATTTTCCCCAAAACAAATAAAAATCCCATAACAATCGTATTCATTTGTCAAAATGAATAATGAAATGCAGATTTTGTTCTCTGTGAAATATTAGGTAGTGCCACTTATGCAACGCTGAGGCATAAACCAATCTTGTGCTAACAGATTCATTCCAAGGACATAGACAGATACTATGTCATTCTAGTTTTCCTACCATTCCAGGTACTTTTGGTTGGACTCGCAATTGATATAATCCATATTTTCATATGTGTATTACTTTACATGCCAATGTGGGTTTTATTATAGATATAAGAGCTTCTTCTGGAGATATTCCTCCCTTCGAACATGCTCGTCTGATTGACAACTCTCTAGTTGGTGATTTTACAGGTTTGTTGTGATATAATTTCTCTTAGTTTGTTTCAATTGGTGTATTGAGTGTTGTTGATGTTTTAATGTGTTAACTATGATTATGAAAGGTAACTATAGTACGAGGGGAGAAGCATCCTCCACCAGAGATGATGTGTACCTCAACAAGCGAGGGCGTCATCGCTCCAACAATGCAGTGTCTATGGTCCTAGGTGAGTTTAATAGAGCAATGATATGAATATGTTTATATTAGTGTATATAGAAATCACCATTTTTTAACAAAGTAATGTGTGAATTGTTTGCAGAGGTGAAACAATCAACTACTGTGGATTCATTCCAAGGACATAGACAGATACTATGTCATTCTAGTTTTCCCACCATTCCAGGTACTTTTGGTTGGACTCACAATTTATATAATCCATATTTTCATATGTGTATTACTTTACATGCCAATGTGGGTTTTATTATAGATATAGGAGCTTCTTCTGGAGATATTCCTCCCTTCGAACATGCTCGACTGGTTGACAACTCTCTAGTTGGTGATTTTACAGGTTTTTTGTGATATACTTTCTCTCAGTTTGTTTTAATTGGTGTATTGAGTGCTTTTAAACTAGTAATGTGTTAACTATGATTATGACAGGTAACTATAGTACGAGTGGAGAAGCATCCTCCACCAGAGGCGATGTGTACCTCAACAAGTGAGGGCATCCTCGCTCCAACAATGCAGTGTCTATGGTCTCAGGTGAGTTTAATAGAGCAATGTTATGAATATGATTAGATTAGTGTAGATAGACATCACCATTTTTTAACAGAGTAGTGTGTGAATTGTTTGCAGAGGTGCAACAATCCACTATTGTGGATTCATTCCAAGGACATAGACAAATACTATGTCATTCTATTTTTCCTACCATTCCAAGTACTTTTGGTTGGACTCGCAATTGATATAATCCATATTTTCATATGTGTATTACCGTACATGCCAATGTGGGTTTTATTATAGATATAGGAGCTTCTTCTAGAGATATTCCTGCCTTCGAACATGTTTGACTAGTTGACAACTCTCTATTTGGTGATTTTACAGATTTGTTGTGATATACTTTCTCTTAGTTTTTTTTAATTGGTGTATTGAGTTTTGTTGATGTATTAATGTGTTAACTATGATTATGATAGGTAACTATAGTACGAGGGGAGAAAAATCCTCTTCTTCCATACAAATCCAACCATACGAGAAGATATAGATATAGATGGTGGAAATCAATTAAGCAAGTTATATTACAGACTGCACTATCCAAAATGCAATTGTACTTGATATTTCATATTTGAAGTAACATGGTAACAACTATATACTTTTCAGAAGTAGAAAACTCAGAATATTTAAGATCGAGAGAAGAAAATACATTTTCATGTTGCATGTACATCTTGAGGTACATCTTGATTAAAGGATGCCAAATCTGGTCATCAAGACAATAGTCACCTACAAATATTAAGTGGACAAACTCATCTCAACATTGTTTTTGTTTTATCAAATTTCTAAAAGAGAAGATATGCAAGGCAAATGGCTTATTTGGGTGGGCCTAGACTTGAAATACTTTGACTAGACCATCATAAGAGTATTACTTTATGTTTTTGTTTTATTTCATGTGATCATAAACCTTTTTATTTTCTTGGCTAAACTTGGAGGAAAAACCTTGACTTGCACAAACCTAAATGTAATAAATTGAAAGCAATACTAATAGGAGAGAGAAAATGATTTGATGCTCTTCTCTGGCCTAAAGTTTTTAGTGCATAACATTACTAGTAGTATTTCTTTATAATATATTTAGAATCTTTTAAAGAGATGAGATTAAATAGTATGTATGTATCTACAATCAAGTAATTTGGAGGAAATTATTGCCTATTTCATATGCAAATATCTTATACTATTTTGGAAATTTTGACTTTGGATTTGTTTGAATACTAACAATTCTTACTATTACTATTGGGTGCACTTTCCTAGGTGGATGATTTAGTCCTGGTGGAGTGGATTTCTTAAATGGTAGTTAATCCTAAGCATGGGAGCATTAATGATATGAGTTACCTGCAAGCAAGGAATAGCTCTCCTTGTTTGCTTTCAGTGCTAAGTGGGGCACACTCCTCCTTGTTGGTTTATTTAATGCATGAACTCCACTAGGGCGCATTCCGTGAGAAGCATTAACCTTCCATGAGGGTGCATTCCTTGAGGCCATCTATGGAATTTTGTAACCCCTCTTTCCTAAGCTAATAAAAGGGGAAGGATGCATTAGTTGAGTTAGCAAGTGAGGGAGTGTCTACTATGTGTTGAGAAATTGTTGTGATAGCAAGTACTTGCAGCATGTGTTGGTTGCCATTGTAATTTCCTTYAGTAATAGATTAATKTGATTTTTTGTTGGAGATTTTCTTGTTGTCCATAATTTCCAGATTGCGGATTTATGAAGCCTAGTTACTAACATATGTAGTTTGAAATTTGAATTACTTCGTGTTTGCACTCCTGAATGTTTTATTACAGAGTTAAGTATATGATCTTATTTTTGGAGAAATGATATCATGGGTAGCTATCATATCATATATTTTCTTGTTATTATCTCTAATTTCAAGGTTTAGGAATGATTCTTCTCCCTTCCTCTCTCCTAACTCTTCTTTGTTGTCATGTTGGCTTTACATTTCCTCTCATCGTTTTTCCAAGCAATTAGTAGAAGTGATCAACAACCTCTACTCCTTTGAAATTACTTAAGATTGTTCTCTACTTCCTATCACCTTACTAACTTCTTATCCCCTATTATTGTTACTTATCTTTGATAACTCTATGTTCTTGTCATGGCTCTGATTTGTGTACTTCTTCAAATTTGGATTGTTCTTGGTCTTGTACTATTGGGGTTTAGGTTCTATATCCCCTTCCACAATTTTCTCACTACTTGAATACTATGGTCGGCCTTCTGTTCATGTTCCCCTTTAAATTCTCCTTGTCTTATTTTAACCCTTGTAATGACTTTATAGCTCTTGAGTGTAAGCCTAAACCATTCAAAACTATCATGTGAGGAAGGTAGGCATATTATGCAATGAGGGATTTATATTCTCATGGCTTCCTTGAGCCAAAATACATACATATTGTGTAAATCCTCCCAATGAATCTTCCACTAGCTTGGTACCAAAGATGACCATGCAAAAGTTGCCATAACATTGAGCATCAATTGCACACATACTAATAAGTGCAGGTGTTATCTTATGTTATATGTTTAGTGGAAAAATGTTTTTTAGTACCAAGAATTTCTATTGTTTCCATGCTTTGTCATATTTGTGTTTGACTTATGATGTTATGCAATGAAGCATTTATTAAAAGAATTGATGATGAATGGAGAAACATGGATCCATTTCAGACAAAATCTGAG
This sequence comes from Picea engelmannii, assembly GCA_009831015.1. Taxonomy (NCBI): domain Eukaryota; kingdom Viridiplantae; phylum Streptophyta; class Pinopsida; order Pinales; family Pinaceae; genus Picea; species Picea engelmannii. Next base: position 48,587 of record ML819340.1, read on the forward strand.
TGTAGATGTTGATGTGAAAGCTACTTTTAGACTCCAAGTACTAATTACTGTTGTGATTAGTTAAATTTTTCTGGTCACAGTCTTGAGATTTTTCTTAGAGAATATGTACAACAACGAACGTCAATTTGATGATTTATATTCATAAAATTCAATATTATATTATTTATCTTGCTCTCCAAGAGTAATATTCTCTCCATGGAATCTAGTGGCATGAATAATATTGGATGCATTTTCACTTGGGGTATTACCTTTTAACAAGTAGACAATATTGAATGTTACCATTATGATCACAGACTATTTGATTACTTTTGGGCCTTGTATCTTTCGTTGGAAAAATTAATGCTAGATATGTCTCCATTTTTGTGTACCTGATATTGCAAGTTTAGAAATGTTTCCATTTTTACTCGTGAATCAAATTTAGAAATGCAAAAACATGTCTGCATTGGCAAGTGTGTCATTATTTGACTTGTAAAATAACATTATGTGATTTGATTCTGCAATCGGTGAATGTGTTTAAAGTATTCCTAGACATGAAATGTGAATTGAGTGTGAAAGTGATAAGAGTGTTCTTGGACATGAATTGTGAATTTAGTCTGAGGGTTGATAGAATGAATGAGCCTTTGTTTTCGTATTATCATCTGCTGAAACTATAGATGTCCATTTTTCACAGAGAGGTTCTTCCCATACTTTGTTTTGGAAGCCATCCCATGTCTATGAAACTGAAATGTCCATTGCTCACATAAAATACTTTAAAGTGTTATCCACTGAAACTGAGCAAGTCCTTTTAAGGTCTACAAATATAATAATCCTTTTTGTGCTAGAATATATGAAAGACTTTAAAGTTTAAATGGTTATTCACCGAAACTATCTGTGCAAGTCCTTTGTTTCCAGTTGGTGCTTTTTTATTGGAAAAAGATTTATATACTTAATCCATGTCTATTCATAAATGTAAACCCGTGAAATCGCTACGGTATACCAATATAATCGTCACACATGGAAGTTTGAAAACATGCAAAAATTACAATATGCCTGTATATTTTGAAAATTTGAATATATTTGGTAGAATGGAGGAGCAAAGGGAAATATCTAGGAGAAAAGTGTTATCCATATGTGCATTGAGAGTGAAAATGAGGTTTCTGATATCTAGGAGAGAACCTCCTTAGTAGAGGGATATTCAAGGTATCCCCAAATTTTATGCAATGCATTTAGAACTATGTTACCTCAAACAAGTATTTCCCTTGGGCCCATGATCACGTCTCATATCATGCTCTGTGCAAATTGTTTCAAGGGCGAGTGTCATGTTTGGTTATGTTGGATACAATTGGGTTGTGAGGATGCAAAACTTTGGCCCAATTTGTTAGGAAAAGACAAAATCCACAACATTCTTTGGCCCCATTTGTTGTAGACCACCCCTACCTTCTCATGATAAGTATATTAACAAGCTATTGGAATGAAATTAATGATAGTGGGTACCTTGTCAAAGTATATTAACAAAAAGAGGTGGGTCGAGGTATAAGGTCTCTTGACCATCGAAAAGAATCTCCATGAAGGGTGCATGAAAAGTAACTACATTTAAACCCATGTGTCATGATTTTCTCTAGAAAACATGGTAAAATAACAAAGAAAAAATAGTTAGAACCTCATAAACATTAATTTATTTAATCACTAACCATACACATAAGTTTGGATGTATACCAAGCCTTGTTCAAACTTATCACCCTTACAAGAGACCCTAAATATTACAATTTGAGACAAATGTAATATAGTAATGACTTTTTTAGTGAAACAACCATGCCACTAGAGACACAACAACAATCATCAGAAGAAAGCATCCACACATTGGGGATCTATATCGATGTCCATCAATGACTTTTGTTGGCATATATGGTGATTTAAAGTCATATTTAACACCTTCACCTACAATTGACACTGCTCTCAATACCAAATCACTTGACCTCCTCTTAATCTTTGCATGATAATTTATGGTAAAACACTGAAATTGAGATGCAACAATTCTTGTTTTGCTATGAAGAGGTTTTAGATTGTCCTTTCGAACTTGATAAATTCCTTTCATCTTATTACATATCAATTGTGATTTGGTGAAGACTACAATATCATTGGCACCATATTTGTTTGCTTCTTTTAGCCCCTCAACAAGGGAAAAATAATATGCTTCATTATTTGTAGTCTTTCCATGAACTTTTCTCTTAGTTTGGATGACGTGATTTAGTGCCATGTTCTAAAGGACATATGCAATAATCACTTGACCCGAGTTTGGGTAACAAGACACTTCAATGCATAAAGTCCACTTCTACACCATTCTATATGCCTCCAAGTACCTGGAGAAAAAGAAAACAACAAAATTTGATTAGGAATTTAAAAGTAAATCTTTTAACATTGAAAAAGAGTTATGTGCTAATTTTGATTAGACATTTAAAAATAAACTTTTAACATTGGAAAAGTTATGTGCTAAGTTTGATTAGGCATTTAAAAATAAACTTTTAACATTATGTCTCTCTAAGTGGCCATCAATAGACTTAAATTATCTCTAATCCTTTGGCATAAGCATATGTAGAACAATCATAGTGTTGAAATTAACAAAACTCAATGTATGGTGTCAAATAAAGTTGCAAACAGATTACTTGATGCAATCCAATTTATGGAGGTCTCAAAGCACATGGATCTCTATCTTGCATGGCTTTTGATTCCTGCAAGGAGTCAATTCCTTTGTCATAGATTAGTAGAACTCTTCCAAAAGATGTTATTGAAAGATATGAATATCACCAAACCCAAGAAGCTATAGATGAAACCTAGGAAGTCCATCACCCAATGCAATGAGTTAATCCCAAAAATAATATCTAATATAAACAATTTTGAAGGTATCAAAACTGTATTTTTACATTAACATGAATATCATGCGAGCATTGATGTTATAGTTGCACAAAATTAACCTAGAATAATGCAAGCATCGATGTTAGAGTTTCAGAGACACTATATGTTAAAAAAAAACTTTAGAATTTTTGCACTTTTCAGGATTACACTTATCAGATTTATTCAAGATGCAGAGCGATTGTTGCAAATGTCCCAATCCAAGGTGAGATTATGAGTGATTAATAAGCATAAATTTATTTTTGAGCCTTGGTGGGCTTGGCCAACTTAAAATATAAGCTGGCCAAGTGCCAATACAAGTGCAGGCTGGAACATCTCGAGAAAAATACTCGACACTCAATATGCCTCCTAAAACCCAGCACTAACTGTTAGGATATTTAGACACTTAGGAGTTAGTTAAAATCTACTTGGTCTAATATGTCGTTAGGTAAAAGTGTGTTTCTTAGTGTGTTTCTTTAGTATGCATTTGTAGTTAGGAAATCCGACGGTCATGATATGTTCCCAACATAGAGTGATCTGACAGCTCATACTCTCCTCGATCTTAATGGCCATTGATCCGTGGCTTAACACCCGATTGGTCCATGATCTATATTTAAAGAGCATGGAGGTTCATTTTCCAATGATCGATTGTGAGAAACTCTCTTGTAAAATCTCTCTGTAATCTTTTTCTTTGCATTAATAAACTTCTCCAAATGGTCGCATTGGCTAGGGCCGTGGATGTTTCCCCGTAGGGGTTTTACCACGTGAAAACATTGGTGTGTTGATCTTTGATCTGGTTATGTGAGTGGTTATTGAAGGTGTTCGTCCTCTGTTGGAATACCTGTGTTGTCGAACATTAACAAATTTATTATTCCACATTCAAGTATGTCTAGCAATATTAGTCATCAAATGTGACTCGTATTCACCTAGAAAAATAATAAGTTACTATATTTAAAGGCTGACATGTACTACATGATTCAATGGCTTGGACGATTCGGGTTGCATAAAATAAATGCCACTCCTCTGAAACAACCTTGAGGTTGTATCTAAGATTCCTAGAAGGATAATTCATAATAAAGATTCCTGTCAGGGCATAAAAATATTTTTTAGTGTAGCTATGGAACTACTTTGTGTGTAATTAGCAATCCATCGACACCTTCTTTGATCTGAGTAATCCCTCGGCTCCTTCACCCACTTCCTTAACCTCTTCTCAACATGGCTATGATACCATGTGAGATTTACATACACAAGTGCAGACAAGAATACACTTAGAATGAGAAAGAGTGGATTTTTATATTAGATGATACAGTGTCTCATTACATAGTAGGAGAAGAGTATATTATGTAACTCCAAAATACGTAACTAATAACCACTACATTAATTACTATATCAAATTCTTGATTATTACATCACTTTATTAGTACTGTGAAAAAATGGTTATTTTATTACATAGTTGCATTTCAGGTTCATGTAGCTCTATACAATTTTCTTCCTGGAAAAGGAATTTGGCTTGTCTTCAGCTATTTTATCACCTGGTACGGACTGGGCAGAATCTATATGTATGTACATATGTATGCATGCACATGAATGTGTTTTTGTATGTATATATGTAAGTATGAATGGATATGTACATAATATATATAAGGTAAATGCAAAGGATAAGTTCAGGATTGAACTTAAATCTAGTCAACACAAAGCATATATAGCTTCCTCAAAAATAAATTTGACCTTTTGTATAGGTTGCATTAAATGCAACAATATAAATAAGATGTTCTTTGCTATGACTTGTAAGACTTATTACTACTGTGAAAAAATTATTATTTTAGTAAATATTTGCATTTAAAGTTTATATATATGTATACAATTCTCTGACTGGAAAAGGAATTTGGCTTGTTTATATATTTTATCACCTGGTACTGACAGGACAGAATTACAAAGTATTCTGGTCTACCTGCTTTTGTTGAGAATTGCTAAAAACATTGTATGTTGGATTGGATATACACTCAGTTTACAGAAAGGAGGGTCCTCAACCCATGAGATGACCTCCATATTGTGACTACCATCACATCCTACAACAACAAGAAGCAAGGTTTTCTTGCTACCAAGGGTCACGAACTAGTTCTTTCCTTTTGCACTTGCCTAAAACCTTTTGGCATATCCTTCTCCCTAGAAAGTCTTCTCTTCATTTGATATTGATCACTGCTCTTGGTTTTCTCATATCACTACCCTTTATGACTTCCCTAACCACCACTCACCCTTTTTAATATAAGATCCTCCCCCCAAATTCCTCTCATCTCCCTCCCCTAGAGAAATTGAGACAACAGTAAGAATCTTGAGCACCAGTAAAGCAGTAAAGATGCAGATGGATTTCAAGTGGAATTTCTCAAGAATAGTATTCGACCTCTTGCTTTTTCACATTGTTGATATTTCTAATCATGTGGTTTTCTCACATTTTCCTCCTTTGTCACAAAACGCCATCCACTCCATTTTTCAAATTGGGTAACAATTGGATCTGGAAAACTACAGGAGTACTATATTTGGGCAAATTATTGCCGAGATTTAAGCTACAGTCCTGAACATGCGGCTTTCAGAATAAAAGAAGAGGAAAAAACTTTGTGACAAGGGACAGGCAGGTTTCATGACCATGGACTGCATTTTCACATTCCATGCAATCATTCAGGAGACCATACAACACTCATCCAAAGTCTTATGTTGCTTTGTAAATTTTTGGAAGACTTTTGATTTTGTGCCAAAGGATTCACTATTCTGGAGACTTCACAATATTGGCATCTCTAATTTCTTCATCATAGCTATCAGAGAGATTTATGGGACTGTTAATGGTAGGCTTCGCACTTGTCAGGGATTTTCTAACTTCATCCGGAGCACTATTGGGGTTAAGTAGGGGGTTTCCCCTCTCTCCAGCCTTATTTGGGGTTCAAATTAATGAGCTAGAATCCCACCTCAGAAAACACATACATGAAAAGGATGGATACCTTCCACATCAAGTACAGATTGAGAAGGCATTTTAGAATACATTCCACATCAAGGTAAATCATGAAGTAATGGAAAACCAATAGAATGGAATGGAACCATGTGCATTCCTTTTAGAATGGAATAATTCACATTATATGGGTTAAAAGACTTTTCATGGCAATGCAATATTTCCCAAAATCAAATGATTAATAGATTATAGGCATAGGTATAGTTTTCGTAAGTGAATGAGGTTGCATGTGCCAAATAAACTGCACTTAGTGAATCAATTACTCATTTTCAATCATGATCAAATTCAATAAGAGGCATCTTGTCCACCCAGACCATTCCCGTGTAGAGGTTAATGTTTGAATGGTGACCAAGTGATCTTCATTTGCTGGGCAATTTCAGAGAAACCCACACTTCGTTTGTTGAGCGATTTCAGAAAATACATTGTTGGAGGTTAATGTTTGAATGTTTCTGGCATTGACAGTTGTAAGTAAGCACAGGGAGAGTTGTGATAGTATACCGTGATGGGTATTAATCGTATATCGTGTAATACCAATATAATTGTGTAATCGTGCATTAATCGATCTCTTATACATTACAGTTTGGGTAGTGACCGATGAAGGAAGGGTTAAAACAGATCGGAGTAAGGTATGGTGATGTAGTGTTTCTAACCTGAGCATTGATCGGAGTGAGCCCATTTTTATTACTTCCTCGACTCGAATCGAGCCTTCGTTCATCAGCAATGGGTGCAGATGTGAGCAGAGTGGTGAGCAGAGTGGTAACAGAGGATTCTCGGGCGTGCGGGATAAAGGTTATCTCACTCCGAGTTGGAAGGTAACATAGAAGGGTGGAAATGCATTAATGTCTTGCCAAAATACCACAGAGTCGTCTTCGTCAAGGGGGCATGCATGGAATACGGGGTGAATGGGAACGGGAACAAGAACGAAGTGTGGTGGTACGCTACCTTTTGGGTTTTTTGAGTGGTCGGAATCCTAAAAGGTAGCGTAGTTAGCTTACTCCTTATATAAATTACTATAAATCTTGGTACAATGTTATAATATTCTATAAATTACTAAATCTCATGTTGTGGTGGGTCTGACTCGTGATACATAAACATGATTATAAATGTGAACCAATGAGTCTGCGAACCCACTCACCGTGTCACATCTATTTTATTCTACTATATTTTTATAAGTATATGACAGAATTCTTGGGTGCAAAATGTATATAACGGAAGTGTTGGGTGCAAGATGTATATCACGGAACACGGGGAACATGAAAAATGAAAAATAAAAATAAATATGAATAATTAATTGAATAAAATTTAACAAAACATTATCACATATTAATAACAAATACTATATTTGTTATTAATATGATAGGATAGATATCATTAATTTTACTTTATAGTTTATTTATTAATATTAATATAGAATAGTATATACAAGTATATATCCATTTTAACTCTAGAGTCAAAAAGGATCAATTTCTAGGTACAAACCTTTATTATCATAAACAAAATCAAAATTCCAAATTTCCAAATTTACATTTTAAAACATTAAAAATAATATTGAATAAAATTTAAATAATTGTTTATAGTATTCTTTAAGTAAAAAGTGTTATAGTGTAACAACCAAATATTTCTAAACATCATTTACTTTCATAAGCAATTTATTTCATGAACTNNNATAATAACTTCATAACATAACAACAATCTTCATAATAGCAACTTCAGTAACTTAAATTTATCAATGAATAATGATTTCATGGCAGAATGAAATAAACACATAGTTTAACAAATTACCTGGTTCTGATGCTAATTTATGTTGCCTTGCTTCCTTGTTGTTGCCTTCCTGCTACCTGATAGACAGACCAACCCAGCCACAAACAAAGAATAACTGCCCAAACCTACTGTCCTCCCTACCAACTAGGAAAACTACCTAGCTCCAAGATATCTATGGATATCCTGGTCCCCGTGCCCAAAACCTCTAGCAATCTAGTGCCTCAACTGATCAAAAGTGCCACAGCCAGAACTCTACTTCTCCCTGCAAACCTCACAATCCTCC